>SJYT01049200.1:290506-349074 GCA_006410635.1 Cephalophus harveyi
TCCTTTCTTTGGGATTGGAATGAAAACTGACCTTTTCCAGTCCTGTGGCCACTGCTGAGTTTTCCAAATTTGCTGGCATATTGAGTGCAGCACTTTCACAGCATCATCTTTCAGGATTTGAAACAGCTCAACTGGAATTCCATCACCTCCTCTAGCTTTGTTCGTAGTGATGCTTTCTAAGGCCCACTTGACTTCACATTTTAAGATGTCTGGCTCTAGATTAGTGATCACATCATCATGATTATCTGGGTCATGAAGATCTTTTTTGCATAAATCTTCTGTGTATTCCTGCCACCTCTTCTTAATATCTTCTGCTTCTGTTAGGTCCATGGAGTTCAGGGTGGAGAGCAGAAATGAGACACTCTGTGTTTGGACAGTTGGGGGTAGGGGATTGGTAAGAACAGGTCTTCAGATAGTTAAGATATTTTTAGGAGCCAGTTCTATCAGCCTAGTTCTTGCATCTCCTCATATAGAAAAGCACTAAAATCCTTCATGGTGACGACTGCTCCTTGCGACTAGCAGAAGCTTCACAAGACTAACAGAAAACTGCAAAAAAAATATGTGCATGATTACATGTACTCCCTCTTCACCAAAATCACACTGACCTTCCCCTCTGTCTTTCCGGAGCAGTTTCTCGGAGTTTTCTGAAATGCTGTCTCCCAGGCTACAGTCCTCATTTTACCCCAAATAAAACTTAACTCACAGCTCTCATGTTGTGCATTTCTCTTCATCAGAGAAGGCTGTCAACTGATTGAATCAGGCCCATCCAGCTTACCTAGAATAATCCCCTTCATTTAAAGCCAAACGATTATGGACTTTAATCTCATCTATGAAATATATTCATAGCCTAGACTGAATAACTAGAGACTGTAGCCAAGCAAAAGCTCTGATTCAAAACTGGGAGGCAACTTAGAGAAGCCAAAAGACACTCACCTTCAGAATCAAGCTGATTAGTTTCCCTTCTGCAACTTCTCGCTGAGTGATGTGAGTATGGCAGAGACTATCAAGCTCTTTAGCAAAATGTCTCTTCTTCCTGGGCACATAGCTAGACTACATTTCCCAGCTTCCCTTGCAGTTAAATTTGGCCATGTGACTGAGTTCTAGCCAATGAAATACAAGAAAAGGTGGGCACCACTTCCTGACCTCATTCATACACTCTCTCTGGCCCTGCTCCATGCCCTTTCCCCGCTTCTTACTGGCTGGAATAGTGATGACCTCCAGGACAGATTGAAAGTTATATGTTGAAGACGGAAGCACCTCTTTTATCCTGGATTTCTGATGACAGAAAAGACTGCCACACTGGCTTGTCACATACCCAAGACTGTTAGGTGATCAAGAAACAACCATCAGTGTTTAAGACCGTATATGATTGGTATCGAGTCTATTTGTTATAGCAATAGTGTTATACTAACCAATACACTCTGGGCAAGTTATTAATTTTTTTTGAACCTCATTTTGCTCATCTCAACAAAAGATGGGAATATGTTATCATAAAAATGTATATTACTGCTAGAGTCTCTTTTAAGAAGGAACTCCTGTTACACAATACAGAGATCCATTTCTCACATAAGCATAGGCAGTTCAGGGCTGATTCAGGAGTCCCTGGTTCTCCGGGAACCTAGATTCCTTCTCCCTTGTTGCTCTGCTACCCTCAAAGGATTGCTCTGTTCTGCCAGTGCCAGATGTCTCGCCTTCATGCTTGCATGCCAGCCAAGGTGTAGAGGGAAAAGGACATCACCTTTCCTTTTAAGGGCAGGATACTGACATTGCACACATGTGCTCACATCCCATTGACCAGAATATGATCCTTTTTAGCTAAAGAAGAAGACATGCTGCCTTTATTCTGGACAATGGTGTGCTCAGCTTAAAATCAGAGGTTCTGACCCTGTAAGAGAGAAGGGAGAACGAACACACTAGGAGACATGAAGATCTGCACAGATGCAAAACATTTAGCACAAGGTCTGATCAGCAGTAAGGACTCAATAGATGGCAACATAGTTATTCAACTAACCACTGAATTTTCTAGGCTTCCTTGGCCTTCCTCACCCCTAATCACTGAGACTCTGAACCTCCTTCAATGTGCCTTTAGCTAAGACTGTTGGCAATGCTCTCAGGCTTTCACTAAACAAGTCACGACACACCAGGCTGGGCAGGTGCCTGCCCTGCCTCCTCCATGCTGGTGTTTGCCGGGCCAGCCTGTGGTCTGGGCCCTCACCAAGCCAGGTAGGTCCCACAGGTCTTCACGACAGAGACACGGCCTCACCACTCCCTCCTTCGAGCCCAGATGTCAGCCACATGAAGCCTAATGGCCTGCAGCTGGTCCTTGGGCATCTCTGGACTCCCAGAGGCTCAAGCCTGGAAATGATAATAATTATAACAATAATTGCTACCATTTAGTGCTGGCCAGTGACCTGGGTGCCAAACTGGGGCCTTTCCAAGTGCTTATTTGCACAGACTGTGAATGGGGGGGCATGTTCTCCACTTTACAAGTGAGGCTCAAATAAGCTGACCTGCCCGAGTCCACACAACTAATACGTGGCTGAGGCAGAATGTGAACCCAGAGCATTCTTGCCACTTATCCCCGTTCTCTAAAACATCAGTAGTGAAGGGCTTGCCGCAAACCCTGGGAGGCTTGTCACTTGCCTCCTAGCATCCACAGCCATTTTCTCCCAGAACAGCTCTGGGTTCACTTGTGTGTGTGAGGAGAGAGGGCCACATTCTCTCCACCCGCAAACCATATGATCTGGGCAGGTTCCCACCCCCACAGCCCCAGTGTGGAGGACCAGCCCAGGACTAAGCTCATGGGTGTGTGACCCGCCCCCAGGGCATGGTGATTGCTTCAGGAGTGGGCTTCTGACCCAAGTGAGGGGCCTGTGACTGGGAAGGTAGCGCTGAATCAGAGAGTGCAGGAGGCTTGGCCCGGAGGCAGCCAACTTGAGAGGCCTGCCTGCAGTATGAAGGTGATGAGCCCTGAAGAGCAGTTTCAAGGAGAGACAGGGAGGAGGCAGGGAAGAGGCAGAACAGGGAGCTCTGGGTGTATCCTGGATCCTCTCGCTGACCTGCCTGAATTGGAGTTACCTGGGCCCAAAGCCACAGAGGCGGGAAGTGAAGCAGGTCTGGCACTCTGGCCCGCACATGAGGAGAAGCATGGCGGCCACGCCACAGCGGGGTTCCCCTCCACCCCGCATCCCTCTCTCTTCCAACCCTGCCCTTTCCCATTGCCTCAACTCACCTGGAACCCCCAGGGCAGGCTGATTTATTTACGGCCATCATGGTCTGGAGCAAATGACTAGAAACTCCTTTAAACATTCAGAGTCAGCAAAATAAAAAGACATCGCATCTCCTGCACTATTTTGGAAGCTTTTGAATGCCCTCACTAGATTGTGAAAGTGAAAGTGTTAGTCACTCAGTCGTGTTCGACTCTTTGAGACCCCATGGACTGTAGCTCGCCAGCCTCCTCTGTCCATGAAATTCTCCAGGCAAGAACACTGGAGTGGGTTGCCATTCCCTTCTCCAGGGGAACTTCCTGACCCAAGGATTGAACCCAGGTCTCTTGCATTACAGGCAGATTCTTTCCCATCTGAGTACTTAAGTATTTTCCCTATAAAATGCTGGAGGGGCCATCCTAAGCTGCTGGGGGTGTGAGGAGAGGGGCGAGAAGGTACTCACTACAGGGTTTCCAACACATCAGTGTTTGCTATCCTGTCCTGGATGCTGGAGAGCAGAGGATGAGTGAATGCAGAAAAGATTCCTGCCCTTGAGGAGCTAACAGTCTAGGGCCTCCAGGAAAACACTGTGCCTCCTTCTGTGAACAAACAGTTCAGAAATTACCAAAAAATACTACCTTTGTCAGCCAACCCAAGTCTAGCTTCCCGCATTAGGGCTTTGCAATGGAAGCCTTCGGCATTAGCCAGTTATGGACTGATTAGATGCCTGTCAGGCATGTGCCTGGGTGTTCAACATGAGGGAGAATTATAAGGGACATTACCTTTCAATAAACTGTTTCATAAGGGTGTATCATACAGGGTCTCAGGAGGAAACAGATTGTGCATTCAAAAGGGTATTAAAGGGATTTCCTGGTGGTCTAGTGGTAAGACTCCACACTGCCAGTGCAAGGGTCATGGGATTGATCCCTGGTCGGGGAGCTAAGATTTCTGTATGTGGGTGGTGCAGCAAGTTAAGAATTATTAAATGGTGTTAGAACAGAGAAGGCAATGGCACCCCACTCCAGTATTCTTGCCTGGAAAATCCCATGGATGGAGGAGCCTGGTAGGCTGCAGTCCATGGGGTCACTAAGAGTCGGACACAACTGAGTGACTTCACTTTCATGCATTGGAGAAGGAAATGGCAACCCACTCCAGTGTTCTTGCCTGGAGAATCCCAGGGGTGGGGGAGCCTGGTGGGCTGACCTCTATGGGGTCGCACAGAGTCATACATGACTGAAGTGACTTAGCAGAACAGAATTTAAGTATTTGGGAGCCTATAAGGGAAGTTGCTACCACTCCCAGGCCAAGGAAGCAGGGGAAGAAAGGCAGGTCAGCGGAACCCGGGGAGAACCTAGCTGTGGCTTTTCCCCAGGATGAGTCCGCCCAGAGCAATGCACCTCCTGCTTCTGTGTCTGAGGCTCAGTCTTTCCCCCTGGGCTCCAGCCCACCCCAAGCTTGACAGCTGTCTCCATCTGCATCACCCACAGGCAACACAGATTCAAACTATGAAAACCAGAACTCAAAATCTGCTCCACAGATAGATGCATCAGGCAAAGCAGAGGGCCCCAAAATGTGAGGAAAAAATAGAAAGCATTTCAATAGATTGTTATTTCCAAAAAAGCATCTGAGTGTGCAAGATGTTTACACTCATGCCAGAATGACTATATGGCTATTTGGGGAAAAAAAAACAACAACTGTATTTTATGCATAGTGTGACCCTTGCCTCACACCATACATAAAATACAACTCTTGTAAAAGTTTAAAAAAGTTTAATTTCTGGAAAAAAAAAAAAAACAGGAGGAAATCTTTACAAATGTGGGGTGGGTAATGATTTCTTAGATGGAATAAAAGTTATGAGCCATAAACAAAAAAATTATAAATTGACTTTATCAAAATTTAAATCTTCAAAAGACACAGTTGAGAAAATTCAAAGGCAAGCCACAGATAGGGAGCAGCCATTTTCTAAATAATTATCTGGCAGAGGGCTTGTATCCAGAATATAAAAGAACTCATACAAGCAGATAATGAGACAAATAATTCAATTTTTTTTAATGAGCAGAAGTTTTTGCTTCTCAAAAGAGGGCATATGAGTTTCCAATAAGCACATATGTTGGTCATCAGGGAAATACAAATTTAAACCCAATGAGGTATCACTTCATATCTATTGAAATGGCAAAAAAAAAAAAAAAAAAAAAAAAAAAGTGTGACCCTACCAGCTGTTATTAAGGATGTGGAACAATGGAAACACTCATGTACCACTGGAAAGATAGAATGGTACAACCACTTCAGAAAAGAGTTTGGCAGCTTCTTTAAAACCTTAAATATACCATATTTAACTATATACCATACCATATAACTTTTAAAATGTTAAAACTTACCATATGATCAAGCCATTCCAAGACAACACAAATGTATGTTCTAAAAAGGCTTGTACACGAATGTTTATGAGTCTTTTCATAATAGCCCCAAACTGAAGACAACCCAAATATCCATCAACACATGAGTGGATAAACAAACTGTGGGATATTCATACGACAGAAATACTCCCGGAAATAAACACACTACAGATAGGCAACATGATGAATCTGAGAGGTCTGATGCTGACTCAAGAAACCAGACACAAATGAATATTTTCTGAATGATTCCACTTACGTGACTTCTAAAACATGCCAACTCATTTGTAATAACAGGTATCAGATCAGTGGTTGCCTGGGGTAGGGGGTGTAGGAGCTGAGTGAGGGGGCACGAGGGAACACTCTGTAATGATGGGAGGGTCTTGACTGGGGTTACACAAAGTGTGTACACATCTGACAGACATCATTGAATTGTGTGCTTAAAACATGTGCATTTGTTGTATGCAAGTTACAGCTCCATAAATTTGACTTCTGGGCAAAACGTCTAAGCAGTTACAGGAAAAATCAGAATGTTGTTGGACTTGCTCAAAGGGGAGATGTTTTTGAGAAAGCACAGTCAACACCTCAGTGCTCAGGATCTTTTGGTCTCAGTCAGGACCTGCTAGAAGTCATGATTTCCTTCCCAGCCCACAAGACTTCTTCCCCTTGGATAGAAGGGATACACCCTTGGGGGTGTATCCCTGATGACTTCCTCTGATTCTGATCACCCATTCTGACATGTGTGTGTGTTGTTTTTTTCACATCACAAAGCAATTCTCCACACCAGCCAGGTGACCTAGTTCCCCTTTCTACCTGATTGGAATGCAAATGTGATGACTGGAGCAACAAGTAGCCGTCTAATGGCCATGAAGAGCTGTTGAGGATGAAAGCACCTACTAAGAACAGCAGAGCTAAAAGATAAAGAAGAGTCTAGGATGTTGACAGTATTGTGAATATCAGTTAACTGTGAACTGCCCACTTCTGCATTCTTTCACAATAGAGAAAAATACCTATCTTGGTTAAACCAGTTATTCTGTGTCTCTCTCACAGAGAAAGCTGAAAGCAGTTCCTACCTGCTGTAGCATCCTAAATGACCTCTGGATAAAGTTTTGGATCCTTAACATGGCTTACAAGGCTCTTCACGCTCTAATCCTCTAAATTTCCATGTATGAACGTCAGTGGGCTCATCAAATCACATGCAAAATTGTGGAAGGAGCTGTGTGCACACACATATGTAATTTTCCCTAGAAAGAAGATACAGTTTTCATCAGATTCTTGAAGGGACCAGAGACACCTGCCCCACCCACCCTCAAATGTTTTCAACCTTGTTTTAAACAGCTCCACTTAGTATATATAATCATCTTCTTTTAACATTAGGAAGCAGATTCTGAACATTCAAGCACCTTGTAAAGTGCTATACCCTGGGCAAATAAAGGCAGAAATAGTAATGAATGAGTCTGGAGAAAACGATGCCAGGAAAGCAGCAGAATGTTTCTCATGGGTGGAAGCCAGAGCAGAGTGTCTGCACTTGCACTCTGGGCCCGGGATGCGCAGGGCCTTTCCTGAGCCCGGCTAAGTCTCTCTGCCAGTATGGTTTTCATTACCGAGGGCAATCCTTTTAATGAGTTGTCTGCCTTCAGTTATGCTTAACTATAATGTTCTCCAGCTGATTTCTCAGTAATTGAGAGGCTCTGGCTTTTGAAGTCATCTCATCAACCTGGTTTGTTGCTTTGTTCAATTTGGGGGTTACCCTTGAGAGATGCACAGCCCCCCTATCTCCAGGGTGCCTTAGAGCATGTGTTTGGAACCTTGTTCGGTGGCCACAGGCAGGCTTAACAAGCCCAGCTGATTTCGATAACCCCTTCTTTGCTCAGATCCAGGGGAGAGTCAGCACAACTTCTGAGCACCTGGTTTGCTAAACTATTTATGGAACCTCACAGACTCCCTTTGAAAGCATCTTCTCAGACTCTTGGAACAACATCGTGAAGGATTTTGTGTTGTGGACATTTTTCTTCCTATGTTTAGCTGCCCAGAATCTGAATCTCTTTCCTGTGTTTGGGGAACTCCTTTCATGGGAATCTCAGTGAAATGCAGAGTTCACTTCCTTCACTTTCCCAGCCTCTGTTGCAGGGAACATGACCAGGCCGCTGCCAGCCGGTCCTCCATACTGTCAGATGAGGCCTGGTGATGCCTTAAAGACGGTCAGTGGAGAAACCACCGCAGGGGAAGCAGCCAGAGTAGCAGAGGCGTCTCACTTCGGGGACCAGCCCCTGGGGGCCCCCGCAGGGCAGCCGAGCAGTCTGTGATATGCGGAGCTCGGTGACTAGAGTGGGAGGAGGACAGGTTCTTCGGCGGCAGGGTGGCCCAGGCTCTGGTTGCCCCTGTCTTCCCTTCACGCTGTAGATGGGGCATGCTTCTTCCACTAAGGAATGTGCAAAACAAAAACATACACAATATATGTTTTTTTACAATATGTGAAGTGGGTTGTCATTTCCTTCTCCAGAGAATCTTCCCGACCCAGCGATCGAACCCAGGTCTCCCGCATTGTAGACAGACGCTTTACTGTCTGAGCCACCAGGGAAGTCCATTATACAATATATATTGATTCACAGAACATAAGAACCAAGGAAAAGAAAAATGTCCTGATGATAAGGTGGTATAGAACAGTCTGAGACTGAGGCTTAAATACAGTTCTGAGCTTCCTGGTAGCCAAAGCACAAAAGAATATAAGATTAGTTATTCACATATTTTCAGGAAGGGAGAGGGCATACCCTTCCCTTGTGTTTCACTAAGATTGATTTTTAAAAGAAATTTACTTATAAAGCACCATTGAGTAATATATAAGATAATGTCTGCAGTGGTGTTTTGGTGATAAATAAATTAGTGAATTTCATATGGCTATGTATGAAACTAAAGCTCAGTTTGAAGAATAAAATTCTAAGACAGGAATTCTGATGGGTATTGCTATAGAAATGGACCTTTATAAACTGCTAAGAAGGTCACACTGAACTGTGTCTTTTGGATCTCAGGCACAGTATTGTGGTTCTTACTTGGTTAAATACTCCAAATCATTATTTCACCTTATATCAATGAGGACCTTTTCAGGACCAAGTGATAGAATACCGAACTCAAAAGCATTTTATCCAAAGAGAGAACTTTTGATTCGTGTTATTGAAAAGTCCTGGCTTCAGGCACAGCTAGGTCCAGGGGTTCAAATAAGGTTAAATAAGGTTGGTTTCTTGACAACTCTCAACACTTTGTTGGCTTCATTCTCAGGATTCTTGTGGTGGCAAAACAGTTCCTGCAACTTTGAACCTTTTATCTGATCTGCTTCATGCCCAGGGCGAGAGAGAGTTCCCTCAGGCACAGAACTTTGCCATCAGCCTCAGGAAAAAAGAAACCATTTTCTTTTCATCATCTCAGGTTTTGTCCTGAGTATACCCTTGGGCCAACGATGATGGCAAGAGGAATGTGACACCTGCCTGGCTTCAGTCTCAATCCCATAACCTGAGTAGGTATCTTGAGAGCTACAGAAGTAGAGGGAATGGATTATGAAGGGAGAAACGGCAGTGCTTCGTAACACATGCTTTCTAAGTTCCTGAACCTGCTTGGAAGAAAAGGGGCTCAGTCTATGAAATCAGATTACTTTCAGAGGCCAAAGAGTTTACGAATTCCTGGCCAAGTTTATCATTATTAAATTATTGATAGAGAAGTTTCTAATTCATTTTCTAGATGGGAAAATTAATGCCATGGGAGGGTGACTTGACTAACGGTCACTCTTCCTATGCAGTAACAACAATCTCTTATATCTCCTATTAGTTCAAATATATAGTTTCTTGGGTTTTTTTTTGCATTAGCATCTCTGAAATTGAACTGCGTGAGAGTTATTAAGTGACCCCCCCACCCCGCCCGCCCCAGATACACTGGTTCTCTTTGCTCTAGGAATAAGGTAGCATGCACCTCTCCTGTTGAGAAGCCCTTTGAAGTTAGACATGCCCATGTAACTCGCTTTGGTCAACAGTGGGGTCTCCAAGCAGAAGCCTTGACTAGCCAGTGCAGCTTGCCATTTACCCCGGAACCTGCCAAAGGATGGTGGGAGCACATGATGAGATGGAGCCCGCACTAGTTGGGATTTGTGTCATGGGCTCAATAGTGTCCCTAATATATACATTCATATATTGAAGTTCAAATTGCCAACATCCGCTGGATCATGGAAAAAGCAAGAGAGTTCCAGAAAAACATCTACTTCTGCTTTATTGACTATGCCAAAGCCTTTGACTGTATGGATCACAATAAACTGTGGAAAATTCTGAAAAAGATGGGAATACCAGACCACCTAACCTGCCTCTTGAGAAATCTGTATGCAGGTCAGAAAGCAGCAGTTAGAACTGGACATGGAACAACAGACTGGTTCCAAATAGGAAAAGGAGTACGTCAAGGCTGTATATTGTCACCCTGCTTATTTAACTTCTATGCAGAGTACATCATGAGAAACGCTGGACTGGAAGAAACACAAGCTGGAATCAAGATTGCCGGGAGAAATATCAATAACCTCAGATATGCAGATGACACCACCCTTATGGCAGAAAGTGAAGAGGAGCTAAAAGGCCTCTTGATGAAAGTGAAAGAGGAGAGCGAAAAAGTTGGCTTAAAGCTCAACATTCAGAAAACGAAGATCATGGCATCTGGTCCCATCACTTCATGGGAAATAGATGGGGAAACAGTGGAAACAGTGCCAGACTTTATTTTTTTGGGCTCCAAAATCACTGCAGATGGTGACTGCAGCCATGAAATTAAAAGACGCTTACTCTTTGGAAGAAAAGTTATGACCAACCTAGACAGCTATTCAAAAGCAGAGACATTACTTTGCCGACTAAGGTCCGTCTCGTCAAGGCTATGGTTTTTCCTGTGTTCATGTGTGGATGTGAGAGTTGGACTGTGAAGAAGGCTGATCGCCGAAGAATTGATGCTTTTGAGGTGTGGTGTTGGAGAAGACTCTTGAGAGTCCCTTGGACTGCAAGGAGATCCAACCAGTCCATTCTGAAGGAGATCAACCCTGGGATTTCTTTGGAAGGAATGATGCCGAAGCTGAAACTCCAGTACTTTGGCCACCTCATGCGAAGAATTGACTCACTAGAAAAGGCTGTGATGCTGGGAGGGATTGGGGGCAGGAGGAGAGGGGACAACAGAGGATGAGATGGCTGGATGGCATCACGAACTCGATGGACGTGAGTCTGAGTGAACTCTGGGAGATGGTGATGGACAGGGAGGCCTGGCGTGCTGTGATTCATGGGGTCGCAAAGAGTTGGACACGACTGAGCGACTGAACTGAACTGAATGATATTTGTTTTCTGCTACAGACCTGATGTCGGAACTGAAACAATACCACTACTGCTGCCACCAGAGAAAATAGTGTGGGAATTCCTACTATGGTAGGCGCTTCTCCCCTAGTCTCTCTGCAGTAATAGAGGCAGCTCTTGTTATTGTGTTGCTGTTTATGCCCAACTTAAATTTTCTTTTATATGTAGGAGTGTATGTGAATGAATACTTAGTGTCATCCTGTGTTGTAGGCATTTTGTTTATAAGTGTGGTGGTCCCTGTATTTGTAGAAAACTTTAGGATAGCAAATAGATTTTCAGTGCAGGGGGCTTAGGAATGTAACAAGCTCTTGCTGTTGGAGTTTGGGGAAGAGAATATTAACTATGGTGACGCCGCAGTTGGTTTTATTTTATCCTGAAACACTTAGTGCTGAATGGGAGTGTCCTCCTCCTTTGTCTGCCTGGCGTGTCCCCCTGCTCCGAGCTCTGTCTCCTCTGTGGTCCGTGTTTGTGATGCACACTGCGGATGCGTCAGCCTCTCAGCCATCCCTGGGGAGCCTCACATGCGAGGGTTGCCCTTGTTAGTGAAGAGTTTAAAGGTCTCCAGGTGTCAGACGGAAGGCACTGGCGCACGCAGCATAAGCCAGCTGGACACCAGTGGTGTGGGGCCCTTCTCACGGGAAATTCAGGCATATTTCTGAAAGACAGGAAAGGGAGCGGCTGAAGCCCAGTCCCTAGCTGCTTTGCCTTACCACGCTGCAGCCTGCGGTGCTTTTTGATAGTTTATGATCCAAATGGCAAGACCATTTGATATTAAGTAGGCTTAATGCAACATTGTTTCAAAAACAAATCACCCTTAATAGCCTTGGGGTTTTTGTTGTTGTTGTTGTTATTAATTCTTTGTTAAACTTTATTTTTTAGAAGAGGGTGATCCAGAGGCCTTAATGGAAGCTGAAAAATTGTATCCATCTGTACTCTAGTAGATGGGGAACAGATTGTTGGCAAGCCTTATTGTGTTGTATTCATCAACTTGAAATAATTTTGATGACATTGATTATTCATATTCTCTTTAGGAATTCTGAAGGAATTAACCAATTGTGAATCTTTACCTGGCTTTTTAGGATTATCTACCAACTTATCACTTAAAAAACAAAAGTGAAGCATAGGATGCCTTTCATTTGTTCCGAGAGTGGCCCTTGCTGAGTAAAATTTCATTGGAAATTCATCCCTCACACACCTTATTTCTGTTGTTTGTAACTTTTTCTAACCTTTGGCTCAATAAAGGCTCTGAGAAGTCTTGAAATACCCCTTCTTAATTTAGTCAAGCTTTTGGGTAACTGGCTGGCAAGTCAGAAAAAGGAAAAATGTCAAACTTAAGATAGTAAGAATAAGATTTGATTAGAAAATGGTAACAAATAGCAGACACCAGCAACATCCTTTAGCCCATTTATCTTTTTGTCTCCTGGTAATGTGTATTAGCAACATTGTAGTCACAAAAATGTTATCCCTGTATAAGTTGCAATTTTCTCCTTCTACCACTGGATGGTGCTTTTGCATTGGTTTCTGCAAATTTTCTGAGTTTACATGAGGAACCATTTTAAAATTCAAAAAGAGCAGAGAAATTAAGATAGTGGGATGGCTGCTCATGGCTTCCCAGGTGGTGCAGATGGTAAAGAATCTGCCTGCCAATGCAGGAGCCACGGGTTCGACCCCTGAGTTGGGACGATCCCTTGGAGAAGGGAATGGCAACCTGTTCCCAGTATTCTTGCCTGAGAAATCCCATGGGCAGAGGAGCCTGGCAGGCTGCAGTCCATGGGGTCACAGAGTTGAACGCAGCTGAGCACAGCACATAGCTGCTCACGTGGACAGGGAAGTTAAAGCCAGTGCAACAAAGCCATCATTGTGATCTAATATGTGGTTTAATCTTTTTAAAAAACAGATGCTAGTGTATGAACGGGTTAAGAGCTCTACTGACTAGACTTTTTAATATAATCTTCAGTCTACCGTCTTAGATGTCAATTTTATAGGTGGTACCTTAATTTAAATGGCATCTAAATAAAACACAGTTCTTGATTTGTAATGTTAAAAAAATTCAGATAGCACAGACTTTGAAAATTGTCCTTGATCATTTTGTCTTTTTCTCCTATCTAGTAGCCATCCAAACATCTTGCAGTGAAGCCTTTTATTTCACAAATATTATATTCAGATTCTCTTTTTGAAAATCAAAAGTTATCAAAAGACTTTTTGATAATTATTTTACGTGAATAAATTGAATACTTGGGGTCTGTAGAGTTTATTTGGGATTGTAGTAAGGTTGTGGAAGTCTCACTTGAAGGAAATAATAGTCCCATGTTAAAAGCATTCCTGTGTTTTAAAAAGCAAGATAAGTACAGACAACAGAACATCAGTGTCTCCAAACACTTTTCCTTGATGGTGTCTTTCTCCAGTCTAGTTTGTCATTACTATTTCCTTTACCGTTCTTCGAAAGATTTTTTTATATAAAAGTAAGGTTATAAAAACAAGTATTTAAACCTTCTTATAGTCTCCTTTCCACTAGTGATTTGATGCGTTTGAGGTTGGATTTAGAGGCAGGCTTCAAGCCTCAGCGGCCTTGGTCTGTGCCCAGTGGTCAGCTTTTGCAGGTTCTCTGGAGGAGCAAGTAAGTGGCTCTGCCTCCATGAGTCTGCTGCTTAACAGAGCGCCTTCTAACCATGTTCAGGTATTGGTCTTAACTCTTACTAACGTGAGTTTTTGTCATTTAACCCCTCTAGGACTTCTTATTCTTTAAAATAGTTAGAGTTTAGCAAATCATGACTAAGGAATAATGTTCAGTTCAGTCAATTGAGTTCAGTCGCTCAGTTGTGTCCGACTCTTTGTGACCTCATGAACCGCAGCACGCCAGGCCTCCCTGTCCATCACCATCTCCCGGAGTTCACTCAGACTCACGTCCTTCGAGTCCGTGATGCCATCCAGCCATCTCATCCTCTGTCGTGCCCTTCTCCTCCTGCCCCCAATCCCTCCCAGCATCAGAGTCTTCCAATGAGTCAACTCTTCGGATGAGGTGGCCAGAGTACTGGAGTTTCAGCTTTAGCATCATTCCTTCGAAAGAAATCCCAGGGTTGATCTCCTTCAGAATGGACTGGTTGGATCTCCTTGCAGTCCAAGGGACTCTCAAGAGTCTTCTCCAACAGGAAAAATTAAATATATGAATATTTGAAGGAAGGAGCAAATTATCAATAATCTTAACCACTCAACAATGAAAACAGTGACAGACTTTATTTTCTTGGATTCCAAAATCACTGCGGATGGTGACTGCAGCCGTGAATTTAAAAGACGCTTGCTCCTTGGAAGAAAAGCTATGAACCTAGACAGCATATTAAAAATCAGAGACATTACTTTGCTGACAAAAGTCCATCTAGTCAAAGCAGTGGTTTTTCCTGTAGTCATGTATGAATGTGAGAGTTGAACCATAAAGAAAGCTGAG
Organism: Cephalophus harveyi; assembly: GCA_006410635.1. NCBI lineage: Eukaryota > Metazoa > Chordata > Mammalia > Artiodactyla > Bovidae > Cephalophus > Cephalophus harveyi. The sequence continues at coordinate 304,908 of SJYT01049200.1, forward strand.
CGCCGAAGAATTGATGCTTTCAGACTGTGGTGTTGGAGAAGACTCTTCAGAGTCCCTTAGACTGCAAGGAGATCTAACCAGTCCATCCTAAAGGAAATCAGTCCTGAATATTGATTGGAAGGACTGATGCCGAAGCTGAAACTCCAATACTTTGGCCACCTGATGTGAAGAACTAACTCACTGGAATAGACCCTGATGCAGGGAAAGATTGAAGGCAGGAAGAGAAGGGGACGACCAAAGATGAGATGATTGGATGGCATCACTGACTTGATGCACTTGAATTTGAGCAAACTCTGGGAGTTGGTGATGGACAGGGAAGCCTGGTGTGCTGCAGTCCATGGGGTCACAAAGAGTCAGACGTGACTGAACTGAACTGATTGTCCTTTTTCAAAAAAAAAAAAAAAAATCAGAAGTTCTTCTGATCTTCATTAACATAATTAGACTCATATTGTGTGTTGTGATGTGTTGCACATTTTTATGAGTGTTGTCTCATGCTTTAAAGAATTCAGTTTCTAAGACATTTCTCCAGAGAAGACATACGGATGACTGATAAACATATGAAAAGATGTTCAACGCCACTCATTATTAGAGAAATGCAGATCAAAACTGCAATGATATACCACCTCACACCAGTCAGAATGGTCATCAAAAAAAAAAAAAATCGATGAACAATAAATGCCATATATGGTGTGGAGAAAAGGGAACCTTTCTGCGCTGTTGGTGGGAATGTAAATTGATAGAGCCACTATGGAGATCCCTTAAAAAACTAGGAATAAAACCGTCATATGACTCAGCAATTCCACTACTAGGCATACCCTGAAGAAACCAAAACTGAAAAAGCCACATGTGCCCCAGTTTCATTGCAGCACTGTTTACAGTAGCTAAGACCCAGGCAACCAAGAGGTCCATCACCAGATGCATGGATAAAGAAGCTGTGGTACATATGTACAGTGGAATACTACTCAGCCATGAAAAGGAACACATTTGAGTCCGTTCTGATTATGTGGATGAGCCGATAGCCTATACAGAGTGAAGGAAGGGGAGGGTGGGATGTATGGAGAGAGTAACATCGAAACAAACATTACCATATGTAAAATAGACAGACAGTGGAATTTGCTCTGTGACTCAGGGAACTCAAACAGGGCTGTGTAACAACCGAGAGGGGCAGGATAGGGCAGGAGGCGGGAGGGAGGTTCAAGAGGCGGGGGCACAGGTACACCTATGGCTGCTTCATGTTGATGTTGGCGGAAACCAACACAATACTCTAAAGCCATTATTCTTCAATTAAAAATAACTTTAATTACAGAAGAAAAATTCAATTTGTAAATATCACTCAGGTTCACTGTATGATACAGTCTAAATTTTAAATCACTTTTATTTAACACTTAGGTTGTTGTTAATGTTTTGTTATCAGTGATCCTTCAGTAAATTCCTGATATGTACATTTTAATAGGCTTCACATTACTTCCTTATGTCTGAGCTGTGTCCCGTGCTAAGTTGCTTCAGCTGTGTCCAATTCTGCGCTGCCCCTTGGACTGTAGCCCCCCAGGCTCATCTGTCCATGGGATTCTCCAGACAAGAATATTGGAGTGGGTTGCATGCCCTCTTCCAGGAGATCTTCCCAATGTCTACGTTCTTGCAAATAGAAATGCTAGTTTAAAGACTTTGAAAGATTTAGCAATGCTATTTGAGAGCAGTTGGCAAAATTTATTTCCCCAGAGATGTCCTAATTTATTCCTCTTTCCATTCCTGTGGCCCCTGGCTTAGACTATTGCAGTGCCCTACTGTTGTTTTCTTGTCTTTAGTATCACTTCATTTTTAAATCATCCTTCATGCTACATCCACAGTGAGGCTTCTAACATGCAAATCTGATTATGTCATTTTTTGGACTTAAAATTTTTTAGTAGTCTCCCCCACCTTTCCGCAGTTAAAATGTATATATGTCAATGTGGCAAATAAGTCCTTTTCTGGTTTGGCCCCTGCCTAATTTTTCAGCTTTATTTTATGCAACCTTATTGTATATTTTGTGGCTAATTAGGTAGAAAGGGCACATTCCAGGCAGAGGGAATGTGGTATATGGTGGCCCAACCACATGAAATGATGTGATACACTGAAATTGTAACAAGTTACAATAGTGGTGGGTATCTTCAGTGTTGTGTTTTGTAAAATTTATTTCACTAAATAAAAGCAGGCAAATAACATTGTAATTTAGAGAAATGACTAGTGGTATAGAAAATTGTTAATCAGGACTGTTGGTTACAAATGGCAGAAATCCTAACTGAAAGTGGCTTAAATGCAAAAGAAAACTGATTAGCCAGACAGTAGGCATGGTCAGACAGAGCTGGTTCCAGGACTTGGCAACAGTGTTGAGGGTGACTTCCCTCATCCCTTACCCTTTCAAAGTTCTGTTCTCTTCTCTCCTGTAAGACAGTTGAGCTTACATTTCATTACAATCCCAAAAGAAAAAGGGTGTTTTCCCTCATGTCTTTGGCAGGAAGCTAAAATCTTGAGGAAATTCCTGTCTGGCTTTGATTGTATGTTCATCCTTGAATTAAACTAAGGAATAGGTGGTACTCTCACCAGTCCTGGGTCTTTTGTTTATCTTTGGACCAGATGCACTCCCTAAAGCAAGAGATTTTTGTGAAAGAACCTGTCTGCTATGAGGATGGATAGAACTGGAGAATGGAGAGCCAAGCGCTGAAAGACCAGTTCGGAGGTGGGTTTTGAGAGGACTGAAGTGGGTCTGAGCTAGGTCCCTGTGGGTGAAGAGCTCAGGAAGATTTTGTGTAGAATGCTCGAAAATTGCAACTAACTGAGAGTGGGGGATCAAGCCAGGGAAGTGTTCTAGGCCATCCTTTCTGTGCTCTGGACCACTGTGTATATGGCCATGTCAGTGCTCACCCACCTGGGGATTTCAGAAAAGAGCCCTTTGAGGGAGTGGGCTAGAGATGGTAAGTTGAATTTTGCCGTGCTAAGTATGAAATAATACAGAATATGCAAGTAAAAGGGCCAATCAAGCATTTGGAAGTTGTACTTGGAGATTAGGACTAGAAATAAAGTCTTGGAAGTATCACATAACCGATGACTCATAAAAATAGATGAGATTGTCCAAGAGGAGATTGAAGACCAAGAGGAAGCAAAGTGGGCTGAAAGGAAAGCCAGTATTTAAGTTTAGAGGGTGGAAGAAAAGCCAAATGAAAGGCACTTAAAAGGCTTAAAAAAATAGATGAAAATCTTACAAAAGTAGCCAGAAGAGAGTTTAATAAATATTATTGATGTCCAGTATTGTATAGTAAGTTGAGAAAAATGAAGATTTAATAGTTGATTATCATTGGTGACCTTGGAGCAGTATCACTTGAGTAGCGGTTGAGAATGGAGTCTGCTGCAGTAGGGAAAAACAAGAGAGACCTGGTAGCTTGTTAGGGAGCCAGAGTTTTCTGTAGGCTAAGAAAAAGGAGCAGAGACTGCAGGGAGGAATAAAGCAAAGTGATATAAGAAAGGATTGGAATTGATAAAGGAAAATCTGTTAAGGAGATGGAAATAATTTTTGGAAAAAAATGTACTCTTTCCCCCTTTGTGCCTACAGGTTCTTCCTGTCAGATTGCAAAGCCATTGAGATTCGGTATCTGGCATGTAAGAGGTGTTTAGTGAATGAAAGATACGAGGGGAAAAAATGGAAAATAGGTATTTTAGGGGTAAACCAGAAGGACGTTGAAGGAATCTGACTTTGTTGTCTTCTTCTCTGAGTAGAATGCCAAGAGAGAAAGCTTCCCCAGCTTCCTTACCCTGTGAGAGCAGATGTGAAGAGCTGGTGCGAGTGGAAAGGAGGAATTCTTGTCATTTCTGGCATCTCAGTTCTAAAAGGGACTTTAGTCAGATGACACTCAGTTCTCACCAACAGAGAAATCCCATTTGCTTCCTTAGCTGCTGATTTAACTTTTCTTAGGTGTGTGATGTGTGGGAAGAGCCAGGCCTTGGAGACAGATGGGCCTGGGTAAGAATCCAGTGTTCTCCACTTCCTAGCTGTATGATTTCCAGTTTTAACTTGTCTAGCTCAGAATTCATCTGTGAAATGGAGTGTATTTTGCAGGCATGTTGTTACAAATTAAGTACAGATTCAGTGCCTAGAACCACCATCGGGAGGCATTCGGGCGACCTGGGTGCTGATCCCTGGCCCCCTGTGAGCAGCCAACCTCTAACATTTTCAGACAAAATGCTAGATTAAAAGAAAAAAGTACAGTCTTCTGTTGAACCAGAGTTGATCTTCCTGCTTGTGATTATTCATCGATGCTAGTTCTTCTTTCAAGGCCTGTGCAGGCTGGCGTCTCTTGGCAGTGGCAGCACTTCACGCCGTTTGAAGCTGCCACACTCTCCATGCCTCCTCTTCAGATGGAGCCCTCAGCTTCACTGACCCTGAGGACATGGGCCCGCCGTCTTGCTGGCTGCCCTTTTTCAGTGTTCTCTGGTCTTATTACTCTCAGTGCAGTTTGACCTGTGTCTAGTAGTTAGACTTACTTTTCCTAGAGGAGAAAAGTAAGATTAACAGGAAACATTTTTGATATAAAACTTTCATTTTAATTGGTCAGAAGCAAAATATAATTTTACAACTCTGTATTCTAAAGTATACTATTCTCTTTTCTCAATAGCATTCATAAATGATCACCTTTAATCTTTCTCAAGATAAATTATTTATAACTGATATTTTCCCCCTTTAAAAATAAATCTACAGAACTCTCAAAGTATCTCATGAAGACAAGAAAACTAAACTATTGAAATAAAATGCCCAAGTTTAATTTTCTGTATTGTAAATAGCATGCTATTAGTTGCCTACTCACCGACTGTTCCCACTTCCTTCCCTACAGGCCCCCAGTGTTGTGTGTTTGCCCACCTGTACCCCACACGACTTGGAGAAACCCCTAATTGTGTGAGCTAACCATGGCAGTCCTGTTCTGCCTGCTAGTGAGCCAGGTCTGGTCCCATATCAGGGAATATCTTTGTACCTAAAAAAGGAGACGGAGAAGAAAACTCCCCCTCCTACTGGATAATAGTGTATTATTATTTTGTGGCTGTGAAGGGAGTTATTCCAAGGTCCATGCTGAGTCTGGCCTAAAAGCTGGGAGGAGCCGAGGTGTCCTATGTGAAAACACCGAGGAACCAAGTGACTCACCCTGGAGCCCCCTTCTTTCACTTCCCTTTGTTTGTGGTGATAAGACTCTATAGTTTAGTTTGGTGTAAGATGCTGTTTTAGTTTAGAATAGCCCTAATATTAAAGAACAAGCATATTTAATAGTCTCTTGTGCAGAAAACTAGATACTTTGTGGAATGCCCCTTAAGATGGAATGGGCTGCCTAATTTTAAGAGAACATTACAACTGTATGGGGGCCACAGTTTCATAAATATGCTCGCATTAATGAGGGTCTAATTGTGAACAAGGCAGACAAAAAGCGTCTATAAATATAATAACTGACAGTACATTTAACTACTAGTTATTCAGGAATGAGCTAGCTAGTCATCAATTCTGACAGGAACCCCTCCTTCTCACTTAAGAAAAGAACGAAGCACCAGCCTATGTTCGATACAGGATACAGGATGCTTGGGGCTGGTACACGGGGATGATCCAGAGAGAGGATATGGGGTGGGAGGTGGGAGGGGGATTCAGGATTGGAAGCTCGTATACACCCGTGGTGGATTCATGTCAATGTATGGCAAAACCAATACGGTATAGTAAAGTAAAATAAAGTAAAAATAAAATTTAAAAAAAAAAATTGAAAAGATTGTTAGAAAAAAAAAAAGGTTAAAAATTGACTACATCTAAAGGAATTGACACTTACTCTGAAGTAATACTAAGTTATAAGCATGACTTTTTACAGGTTTATCAAGAGCACGAACATCTATTTATGAAGAAAAAAAAACTCCATGACTGAAACACATTAGAAACGCCCTTTCCTTCTTTCAACAATTGAAGCTGCTTTATACAATTTTAGATAGCAGTCTTTACTAAAGGAAACGAAGGAATATGAAAAATGTTGAAAACTATCTGAGTCATCACTTGGATTTTAAAATAGTTACTCTTAATGTTTTTGTCTCCACCCTTCTATGGTTTAGAAAGATGTGAATCATCTTTAGCATTTCCCAATGATAGCTACTTTGAAATGGAAGTGGCGTATGCAGCCCCAATTTATGTGTGAAATGACTAGTGTATACTTCAGCTACTGATTCTCCTGCACTAGTGGGAAATCCCTGAATGGCTCACGTAATTATTGCTTATAAAGGCAAACATTGAGTAACCATAGCAACTTCTTTTTAAACTGGGATTTTTCTTCCTTCAGACTGTAAAGTACAGTAAGTTAACACTGCATTTACCCCAGTGTCACCACATCCTAGAAACCAAAATGAATTGCAAATAACTTTTCTTCAGTCTTTTCTTGAGAAAGGCAGAAATTCAGACTATTTAATGTAAAAATTTTATACTCTACTTCTTTGAAATATTGGGCCTCAGTTATCTTTAGGCCCAGTATTTCTACTCCATCTTCTTGACAGAGGATGAGATGATATCACTGACTCAGTGGACATGAGTTTGAGCAAACTCTGGGAGATGGTGAAAGACAGTGAAGCCAGGCTTGCTATAGTCCATGGGGTCACAAAGAGTCGGACATGACTGAGCAACTGAAAACAGCAAAGTTGTCTTTGAAACAGTTGCTGAAAGATCATTAATTATGCAAATAATGTTAATTATATTTTAGGGGATGTGTTTATCATGAATCTGGTAAACATAAGCGGTATGCCAGACATGCTGCTAGTTAACATAAATTCCAGCCAAATCTTGTACAAATAAGAGATCAAATAGGATATTTTTCCAAATAATACAATGTAAAAAACTTTAATTCAGTCTGGCCTTCAATCCAGTCTGAATAATAAGACTTTTGCTTAATTTTAAACTACTGGTTGAGGTAATCAAAATTATGAAAGAAATAATCCAACATTATTACTTTTTTAAAATGCTACTTAAATACAGTAATATTTCTACTTTCTCCCTTCAGTCAGTTCAGTTGCTCAGTTATGTCCGACTTTTTGCGACCCCTTGGACTGCAGCACACCAGGCCTCCCTGTCCATCACCAACTCCCAAAGTGTACTCAAACTCATGTCCATTGAGTCGGGGATGCCATCCAACCATCTCATCCTCTGTTGTCCCCTTCTCCTCCTGCCTTCAGTCTTTCCCAGCGTCAGGGTCTTTTCCAATGAGTCAGTTCTTCCCATCAGGTGGGCAAAGTATTGGAGTTTCAGCTTCAGCATCAGTCCTTTTAATGAATATTCAGGACTCATATCCTTTAGGATTGACTGGTTTGATCCCCTTGCAGTCCATGGGACTCTCAGGCGTCTTCTCTAACATCACAGTTCAAAAGCATCAATTCTTCGGTGCTCAGTGTTTTCATGGTCCAACTCTCACATCCATACATGACCACAGGAAAAACCATAGCTTTGACTAGACAGACCTCTGTTGGCAAAGTAATGTCTCTGCTTTTTAATATGCTGTCTAGGTTGGTCATAACTTTCCTTCCAAGGAGCAAGTGTCTCTTAATTTCATGGCTGCAGTCACTATCNTCTGTGTATTCTTGCCACCTCTTCTTAATATCTTTTGCTTCTGTTAGGTCCATACCATTTCTTTCCTTTATTGTGTCCATCTTTGCATGAAATACTCCCTTGGTATCTCTAATTTTCTTGAAGAGATCTCTAGTCTTTCCCATTCTATTATTTTCCTCTATTTCTTTGCATTGATCACTGAAGAAGCCTTTCTTATTTCTCCTTGCTCTTCTTTGGACCCTGCATTCAGATGGATATATCTTTCCTTTTCTCCTTTGCCTTTTGCTTCTCTTTTCTCAGCTATTTGTAAGGCCTCCTCAGACAGCTGTTTTGCCTTTTTTTGCGTGGGGATGGTCTTGATCCCTGCCTTCTGTACAGTGTCACGAAGCTCCGTACTTAGTTCTTCAGGCACTCTGTTTATCAGATCTAGTGCCTTGAATCTATTTGGCACTTCCACTGAATAATCATAAGGGATTTGATTTAGGTAATACCTGAATGGTCTAGTGTTTTTCCCTATTTTTTTCAATTTAAGTCTAAATTTGGCAATAAGAAGTTCATGATAAGCCACAGTCAGCTAGCTCTTGGTCTTGTTTTTGCTGACTCTGTAGAGCTTCTCCATTTTCAGCTGCAAAGAATGTAATCAGTCTGGTTTCGGTATTGACCATCTAGTGATGTTCATGTCTAGAGTCATCTCTTGTGTTTGCTATGACCAGTGCATTCTCTTGGCGATATTCTGTTAGCCTTTTATCTGCTTCATTTTGTACTTCAAGGCCAAACTTGCCTGTTATTCCAGGTATTTCTTGACTTTCTACTTTTGCATTTCAGTCCCCTATGATGAAAAGGATGTTTTTTTTGAGTGTTAGTTCTAGAAGATCTTGTAGGTCTTCATAGAACTGTTCAACTTCAGCTTTTTGGCATTAGTGGTTGGGACACAGACTTGGATTACTGTGATGTTGAATGGTTTGCCTTGGAAATGAACAGAGACCATTCTGTCGTTTTTGAAATTGCACCCAATTACTGCATTTCAAACCCCTTTGTTTCATATGAGGGCTACACTATTTCTTCTAAGGGATTCTTGCCCACAGTAGTAGAAGTAATGGTCATCTGAATAAAATTTGCCCATTCTGATCCATTTTAGTTCACTGATTCCTAAAATGTCAGTGTTCACTCTGGCCATCTCCTGTTTGACCACTCCCAATTTACCTAACATTCCATGGACCTAACTTTCATGGACCTAACTTTCCTGGTTCCTATGCAATATTGTTCTTTACACAATCGAACTTTAGTTCCATCACCAGTCACATCCACAGTTGGGCGTTGTTTTAACTTTGGTTCAACCTCCTCGTTCTTTCTGAGCACTTTCTCCGCTCTCTACAGTAGCATATTGGGCACCTGCCTGCCTGGGGAGCTCATGTTTCAGTGTCGTATCTTTTGTGTTTTCATACTCTCATGGGATTCTCAAGGCAAAAATATTGAAGTGATTTACCGTTCCCTTCTCCAGTGGACAACGTTTTGCCAGAGCGAAGGTACCTGAAGAAATACTATGCCGACTGATGACTAGCCAGTTTTTGTTAAGTTATGCTTATGAACTCTATGTGGAATACTAATATATGTGAAGAGGCCTCTGAATAAAGAAAACAGCACCTATAAAGTTTATGTAGTTTGTTTCATAAGAAAGCGTGTTATTGCCTTCAAGCCAAGATTTGTACCGTGATAAAATTAGATGTTTTTATGTTTTGAGATAAGAGACAAAGAACTGGTGAGCCATTCAAATTAAGACAGAAATATTTAGGAAATATCAGCTAAGGCAGTTATCTCCTGAAGTGTTTATTTTACTGTAGAACAGTGCATATTAGTACTAGTGACTCAGAGCTGCCAAAAGAATCTAAACTGTGTTCTTTTTCTTTAGACAGTAATGTAGATAGCATATTGAAGTTGGTTCTTATAGGTTTAAGTCAGTGTTGTGCAATGTGATCGTCACCAGCCAAATGGCTGGCTGCTGTAACTGAGGAACTAAATTCTTAATTGTGTTTAATTGTCTTCGTTATTGGAAAACTTTTAAATATGCTTGGAACAACTTGAGTGCATGTATTGTAAACTTACGCGATCTGAATAGAGAGCAGTTATTTCCAACGACAATTTGCTGTTTTCATTGAGATAGGCTTTTTAACTCTAAACTCCACAGGAAATTTTGAAGACAGTTTTAATAGTAAAGTATCTGATAACTATATTGACTACAAGTTAATGCAGTATTTTGGATATATTTGATAACAGAGTATTATTATAATTAATTTTACCTGCCTCACCATTTTAGAATGTGTTTACTTGAAAATTTTAATTTACCTATGTGGCTCACTTTATGTTTCTAGTAGATAGTACTTACCTACATGTTGGGTAACTGACTGCTGTTCTTGCATTATAAATAGTTTTAGCCTGAAATAGTTTTAGTGTTTCAACATGTTTTTCTCTGAAATATGATGAAGAATGAGTTTTGATATTAAATGTTCTAGCTAGAAGACTGTTGGTTTCTTTGAGAAGGCACCTTTCTGGTATACTAAAGGAGGAAAAATTATCAACACTGAAGTTTATTTAGGTTGGTAAAAAAGTAATTGCCGTTTCAGACTGAATTTAAATCATCATAACCAGGCTCAAATACATCTTTATTAATCAAAATAAGAACCACTACAATCAACATACTTTTGTCAATGATTTTTTTTTCCCTTTAGCATAAAAATCGGTGCCTCAGGATTCAATGAACTCTTGGAAAGAATTATATGTCTCCTGCTGGCTGTGGAAGCGTTTTCCCTGCAAAAAGTTGTAAGATGCAGAAAGAAGTGGTAGTTAGTTGGCAAGAGGTCAGGTGAATATGGCAGATGAGGCAAACTTCGTAGCCAAATTTGTTCAACTTCTGAAGTATTGGTATGCGACGTGCATCCATCCGGCCATTGTTGAGGAGAATTATTGAGCTGTGTCTGTTGACCAGTGCCGGCTGCAGCTGTTGCAGTTTTTGGTGCATCTCATTAATTTGCTGAGCATGCTTTTCAGATGTTATGGTTTTGCTGGGATTCAGAAACCTGTAGTGGATCAGATGGGCAGCAGACCACCAGACAGTGACCGTGACCTCTTTTTGGTGTGAATTTGTCTTTGCACTGAGCTGGTCATCACCGGTTGTCATATAAAATCTACTTCTGGTCGCATGTCACAATCCGATCAAGAAATGGTTCACTGTTGTTGTGTAGAATAAGAGGAGATGACATTTCAAAACAATGATTTTTTTTGCCTGAGGCACGAATCCCAAGAGGAGCCTGGCGGGCTAGTGTCCTTTGGATCTCAAAGAGTTGGACATGACTAAAGTGACTTAGCACACAGCACTTTTTGAGCTTTTTCAGCTTTCCAGTTTGCTTCAAATGCCGAACGACCATAGGGTGATCAGCGTTCAGGTTCTTCAGCAGCGTCTCCTGTAGCTACCGAGGATCAGCTTTGATGGTCCTCTCCATTGGTTGCTGCCAGCTTCTGATGGCCAGCTCCTGCACTCCTCATCTTCGCGGCTCTCGTCTCCTTTGCAAAGCTTCTTGAGCCACTGCTTCACTGTACATCCGTTAGCAGTTCCTGGGCCAAATGTATTGATGTGAGTTGTCTCTGCTGCTTTCCGACCCATTTTGAATTCCAGTAAGAAAATCGCTCAAATTTGCTTTTTGTGTAACATCATTTCCCTAGTCTTAAATATAAAATAAACAGCAGGTAATAAATCATGAGTGAAAAAAACATAAAGTGAGAAATGCACATTAAAATGACATATAACCACCTTTATTTATTTAAGAATGTATTCTGGTATCAAATGGCAAAGTTCAGCGGTGGAAAAACAGTCACTTTTGCACCAACGTAATAGCTTTATAAAGGACATCAGTTTTTTAAGAAAGTGGGCAGTTAGAATGTATCTTTACATACCAATTACGGTTCATAAGTTCATATACTGTACTCTTACCAGTGACTGCATTAGTGACAGGTATAGTCTATACCTCTTACTTAAGTCTTCTGTATGTATTGCTTTTTACTATCTTGGTTTCTTACCTTGTACATGTTAATTTTTTTCATGTATGATGTACCTCATTTAGGCCGCATGAGATCTTTTTTCCTCCAACTTTATTTAGGTATAATTGACAAGTAAAGATTGTGTTTGTTTCAGGTTTATGACATGACAATAAAATATACCTATACATTATGAAATGGCTACTACAATCAAGCTGAACATGTTTGACTAGCAAGTCTCTCATCACATAGTTATCTTTTTTTTTGCTTTTGTGATAACACAAGATCTACTCTCAGCAAATTCAAAGCTTTCATACAGTCGTTAACTATCGTCACGGTGCTGTATGTTAGATCCCCGGAATTTATTCACCTTCTAACTGAAGGTTTGTACCCTTCGATTACCACTCTCATTTCCTCCATTCTACCCTCTGCTTCTATGAGTTCAGCTTTTTAAGATTTCACATATAAATGGAATCACAGTATTTTTCTGTGTCTGGCTTATTTCACTTATCGTAACATCCTTCAGATTCATCCATGTTGTTGGAAATGGCGCAGTTTCCTCCATTTTTACAGCTGAATTGCACGCAGCACATATACTGCATTTTATTCATCCGTTCGTCTGTCAGTAGACACTTAGGTTGTTTCCATTTCTTGACTTTGTGAATAATGGAGCATTGTGTACAGGAGTATGGTGTACTCTGTGTTGTATCTGCATCGAGTAGAGCTAACCCTTTGAGATACTGGCTTAATTTCCCTTTAATGTGTACCTAGAAGTGAGATCATGGGATCTTGTGGTAGTTTTATATTTAATTTTTTCAGAAACCTCCCTCTGGTTTTCATACTAGCTGTTCCAGTCTACATTCCCACCAACAGTGTACAAAGGATTTCCTTTTCCCCATGTTCTAGCCAACACTTGTCTCATCTTTATGGTACTAGCTGTCCTAACAGGTGTGAAATGAAATCTCATTTTGGTTTTGCTTTGAATAACCCTAGTTATTAATGATGTTGAGCACCATATGTTGTGTACATGAGAACATCATGTACCCATTGGTCATTTGTATGTTTTCTTTAGAAAAATACGTACTTTAAAAAAAGAAAGAGAAAAATACCTACATGGGTTTTTTGCCCATTTTAAAAATCAGGTTTTTTTGTTTTTGTTTTTTTGTGGCTTTTTTGTTTGTTTGTTCTGCTGTTGAGTTGCATGAGTTCCTTGTATATCTTGCATATTAACCCCTTAACAGATATATGGATTGCAAATATTTTCTCCCATTACATAGGTTGTCTTTTCAGTTTGTTGATGGTTTCCTTTGCTGTCTCGAAGCGTCTTAGTTTGGTGCAGTCCCACTTATTTATATTTGCTTTAGTTGTCTGTGTTTTCAGTGTCATATCCAAAAAATCACTAGGTTGTTTGAGGTCTTTAAAGGTGATGATGATATATGACATTTTGTGATCATTTGGTGTGGTATACAGAATGAGGTGGAAATACTAATATTTAGGTATTTGTTGAATTATTTGGTATTGTTATTTCGGTGAATGTTTTAGGAATAAAGTATTCTTGCCAAAAGGTTTTTAGATTATTTCAATGTACTGGACTTTGAGAACGATTGAACCAAATCTTAGCATTCTTTAGGAATGTTTTTATACCCACCTAGAATTAGGCAGCTTTGGGATTGTTAACCCTTCATTTTCAAATCATGAAAGTATATACTAAGAGACTTTGGATTAACATTTGAAAACAACTGAGAGCTTGAAGGAACTATAGATAAGATAAAACAAATTATAGTCCCCATTTTATAAATTCAGAAACTGAAGAAGACCCAAACTGCTTGACCTCTAGTTAGCACTAGTCTCCTAAGCCAGAAACCACCTGACTCCTCCGTCCTGCATCCGGCTTGTTAGCATGGCCAGTAAGTCCCACTTCTAAAATGGATCTGTCGCTCCATTTACATACCCAGCACCCTAGATCAGATCACTCATCTTCTGGATCGCTGCAGGGGTCTCCTAACTGAGCCTTTGGCTTCCTTTCTTCTACTCCAGTCCTCTCTACACTGAAGCCACTTAATCTTTTTAAAGCAAACCATGATGATCTTTTTAAAGCAAACCTTGCTGTAAAAGTTTTAACAACTTTTCAGTCACTTAATCAAAACCACAAACTTTGGTTGTAAAGTTTGATAAAGAGTCCACCTGCTCGGTGATAAAGAATCCACCTGCTAATGCAGGAGACATGGCTTGATCCCGATCTGGGAAGATCCCACATGCCTCTGAGCCACTCAGCCTGTGTGCCACAGCTGTTAAGCCTGTACCCTGGAACCTGGGGGCCACACTTGCTGAGCCTTTGTGCCTCAGCTTCTGAAGCCTGAGCTCCCTGGAGTCCATACTCTGCAACAGGAGGAGTCACTGCAGTGAGAAGCCCACACACCGCTAGAGAGTAGCCCCCACTCACTGCAGCTGGAGAAAAGCCTGAGCAAATAAATAAAATCATTTTTTAAAAACACAGACTTTATAACTTGGTTTACAAAGCCCTGGGTAAGCTGAGTTTGTTGTTTCTCCAGCCGCTCCTGCCCTTGTCCCTCATGATGGGTTCTCCAACCACATGGGCCTCCTTTAGATCTTTCCTGTCCAGAATTGTTTTCCTTCTACAGTTTGTCACAGTTTCTAGTTTTATAATATTTATTTGTGGGTAAGCTTCATTAGAACACAGAGTGACTTTTTATTCACAGTTTTGTTTTCTTGACCTAGCAGAAAGCCCAACACATAGTAGATGAGGAATAAATACACATGAATGGATGAGTTCTTGACTGATTGGATGTTATTGAGCCTCCATTTACAATATATAAATTGTATATACAATTGTATATTCGATATATAAATTGTAAAATAGTAGCAAGAATATGTGTGATAAGTATTTGTTTCATTTTCCCTCTGTTGATTTTCCTTTGCTTATACAGCGTAATGTAGTGCGTTGTTCTTCAAGCTGTTTTCTGGTCACTTATTGTTTCTGTTAAATTTTTTGTGGCTTGTGTTTATAAGTTACTGTATATAAGTGATTGTTTCTATTAAATTTGTTGTGGCTAATGTTTATAATACATTTCATTTTTTGAAAATATAAGTGGCTATAACGTGTACTGGTGTATGAATGGTAGAAGAACAGGGCTGGATGGGTATGACTGATGATTAAAGACAGAATAAGAGTCTCATTTGGAGTTAAGTTCAGCTCCATGTGAAAAGAGACTGAGAATCACAGTGACTTAAAACAAGGCAGAACTATTTCTCTCTAACGTAAAAGTCAGGAAGTAAGTGGACTTCCCTGGTGGCTCAGACAGTAAAGAATCTGTCTGCAGTGCAGAGCACTCAGGTTTGATCCCAGGTCAGGAAGATTCCCTGGAGAAGAATTGGATACCCACCCCAGTGTTCTTTCCTGGAGAATTCCATGGAAAGAGGAGCCTGGTGGACTACAGTCCATGGGGTTGCAAAGAGTGGGCTATGACCGAGCGACTAACACTTCCACTCTTCAGAAGGTAGGCAGTCCAAGACTTTCATGGCAGTTCTGTCCCACAGAGTCCTCAGGGATCCAGATCCCCTGCAGCCTGCTTTTCCACTATGCTAGACTCTGGTTCTTATTTGGTTGAAGATGGTGGCCAATCTTTCATGTTCCAGGAAGCAGGGTGGATATGCCATGTGTTCTTCTAGAACATTTTCCGGAAGCCTATACCTCTACGTAAAATACTGGTTAGAAGTTTGTCCTGTGGCTCCTCACTAAAGGGAAGCTGGGAGGTGTTGTCTTTGTCGTGTGAGTATACTTAGCTGAAAACTTGTATGTTCTACTTGAATGGAAAATGGCAAAAACGGGTGCAAAATGTGTTCTTTGCAAAGAACGCATTGGAAAAGACCCTGATTCTGGGAAAGATTGGAGGTAGGAAAAGAAGGGAATGAGAGAAGATGAGATGGTTGGATGGCAGCACTGACTTGATGGATATGAGCTTGAGCAAGCTCCAGGAGTTGGTGATGGACAGGGAAGTCTGATGGGCTACAGTCCATGGGGTCGCAAAGAGTTGGACACGACTGAGCAACAGAACTGAATCTGTTAGCACTATGAAGTATATAGTAATATTAAAGATGAAAAGGTTAATACTTTATTGTTTATCATTATACAGTACTGGTAGGTTGCAACCATTTGAGGTCTTCAGACAACATTGGCTATTTTAGAAGTATGACTGGGTAAACATTTAGAAAATTGGTTCAGTTCAGTCGCTCAGTTGTGTCCAACTCTTTGTGACCCCATGAACCGCAACATGCCAGGCCTCCCTGTCCATCACCAACTCCTGGAGTTTACCCAAACTCTTGTCCATCAAGTCGGTGATGCCATCCAACCATCTGATCCTCTGTCGTCCCCTTCTCCTGCCCTCAATGTTTCTCAGCATCAGGATCTTTTCAAATGAGTCAGGTCTTTGCATCAGGTGGTCAAAATATTGGAGTTTCAGCTTCAACATCAGCCCTTCCAATGAACACTCAGGACTGATCTCCTTTAGGATGGACTGGTTGGATCTCCTTGCAGTCCAAGGGACTCTCAAGAGTCTTCTCCAACACCACAGTTCAAAAGCATCAATTCTTCAGCACTCAACTTTCTTTATAGTCTAACTCTCACATCCATACATGACCACTGGAAAAACATAGCCTTGACTAGATGGATGTTTGTTGACAAAGTAGTGTCTCTGCTTTTTAATATGCTGTCTAGGTTGGTCATAATTTTCCTTGCAAGGAGCAAGTGTCTTTTTATTTCATAGCTGCAATCACCATCTGCAGTGATTTTGGAGCCCAGAAAGATAAAGTAAGCCACTGTTTCCACTGTTTCCCCATCTATTTGCCATGAAGTGATAGGACTGGATGCCATGATCTTAGTTTTCTGAATGTTGAGTTTTAAGCCAACTTTTTTACTCTCCTCCTTCACTTTCATCAGGAAGCCCTTTAGTTCTTCTTCACTTTCTGCCATAAGGGCGGTGTCATCTGCATATCTGAGCTTATTGATATTTTTCCTGGCAATCTTGATTCCAGCTTGTGCTTCTTCCACCCCAGTGTTTCTCATGATGTACTCTGCATAGAAGTTAAATCAGCAGGGTGATAATATACAGACTTGATGTACTCCTTTTCCTATTTGGAACCAGTCTGTTGTTCCATGTCCAGTTCTAACTGTTGCATCTTGACCTGTGTACAGATTTCTAAGGAGGGAGGTCAGGTGGTCTGGTATTCCCATCTCCTGAAGAATTTTCCACAGTTGATTGTGACCCACACAGTCAAAGGCTTTGGCATAGTTAATAAAGCAGAAATAGATGTTTTTCTGGAACTCTCTTGCTTTTTCGATGATCCAGCGGGTGTTGGCAATTTGATCTCTGGTTCTTCTGCCTTTTCTAAAATCAGCTTGAACATCTGAAAGTTCCCGGTTCACGTTTTGCTGAAGCCTGGCTTGGAGAATTTTGAGCATTACTTTACTAGTGTATGAGATGAGTGCAATTGTGCAGTAGTTTGAGCATTCTTTGGCATTGCCTTTCTTTGGGATTGGAATGAAAACTGACCTTTTCCAAGCTGAGAAATACACTACAGATGGAGAATTAAATCTGATCTCTTTCAGGAATTTTGAATTCATCATTTAAAAAATATATAGTGCCAGTTATGCAGTGGCTGTGCTGTGAAGTGAAATCGCTCAGTGGTGTCCGACTCTTTGCGACCCCATGAACTGTAGCCTACCAGGCTCCTCCGTCCCTGGGATTTTCCAGGCAAGAGTACTGGAGTGGGTTGCCGTTTCCTTCTCCAGGAGATCTTCCCAACCCAGGGATCGAACCCAGGTTTCCTGCATTTCAGGCCAACGCTTTACCATCTGAGCCACCAGGGAAGACTCACACGGAAATCTGACCGGTAGCCTAGAGAGCAACTGTTTCTTGATTCTCTGCACCTCAGCCCCCACCCTGCTTCCTTGCACCCTACTTGCTTTTAAATCTGTTCACAAGACCTTTTCCAAAGTATATGGACTGGGGAGGCATATAACTCAAGAGGATTCTTCAGGATCCTTGAACTGTGAGAACTGTTTCTGAAACATAATTTGAACCCACCATTTTTTACCACAAGCTTTTATTTTTTAATACTCAGACTAATTTGGTGCAGAGTAATCATTTAGCATACCCTCAATAAAATATTTTATTCTGTAATAATCAGTCTGGAGTTTATGAATTTTTAAGAGATAAGATGAGCTTTGGGTTGACTGTTTAGAAAGGAAAAATCATTTGTGTCAAGAAAAGAAATTCTGTTGTAACAAAATGGGGAACCCAAAAATAATCTTCCAGGATGTTAAACTTTTTATCAATAAAATGAGAATTTTGAGCCAGCTTTTTCATGAATTGACTCTGTGTGAAAAGTAGGAGTAAGCTTTTGAGAGGATACATTTTAATCTAAAGAATGGAAGGATTATGAAGTTGTCATTGAAATTGTTGGCCTATTAAAAAATTAATCTGACAGGGCCTAAAAATTAAATGCTTCAAGAAAAAGAAAAAAAACATTTTCTTGCATTGTTCAACTGAAAATGGCAAAAAACCCACTGTTGAATTAAATTTGCACAATTATTGTCAATTTTTCACCCTAGTCATTTTCTCCATTCCTGATTTCTTCAGTGGCCTCCCTTGATGGCTCAGCGAGAAAGACGCCTCATGCCAGTGCAGCACGCTTGGGCCCCATCCCTGGGTCAGGAAGACGCTCTAGAAAAAGAAGCGGCAGCTCCCTCCAGTATTCTTGTCCAGTATGGACAGAGCCTAGTTGGGCTACAGTCCATGGAGTCGCTAAATGTCGGGACAGGACTTAACAACTAAACCACAGCAGTTTTTTCAGTACTTACTTCAGTTCAGTTCAGTCGCTCAGTCGTGTCCGACTCTGCGACCCCATGAATCGCAGCACGCCAGGCCTCCCTGTCCATCACCATCTCCCAGAGTTCACTCAGACTCACATCCATCGAGTCAGTGATGCCATCCAGCCATCTCATCCTCGGTCGTCCCCTTCTCCTCCTGCCCCCAATCCCTCCCAGCATCAGAGTTTTTTCCAGTGAGTCAACTCTTCGCATGAGGTGGCCGAAGTACTGGAGTTTCAGCTTTAGCATCATTCCTTCCAAAGAAATCCCAGAGTTGATCTCCTTCAGAATGGACTGGTTGGATCTCCTTGCAGTCCAGAGTACTCACTTACCTGTGTCCTTTTCCTTTAAGATGTGAATTCCTTGAAATTAGGGGGCCTGTCATATTCAATAGGAAATGTAAAGCGGTGCTGTATGGCACTGTTAACATACAATATTTCAGTATTTTTTTTTTAATAACTTAATGTATTATGGGCCAATACTTTTTATTCTTGCTCTTTCCCTAGACTGTGAAATGCAGTGAATGTTCCCCAGTGACTCGTGGTAAGCACTGGTCTGGTTACAGGAGTCTAAAGACAAGTTTCTAGCAGGCTCTCTAGAGGCTGAAAAGGGTGGAGACTTAGGAACAGGATGGAATCTCCGGACCCCCAAACGGAATCACCTCCCCAGTAGGGGGAGGTTGTCAGTATCCAGGGTTTCACAAGGAATATCTTTTAACTATCCTAAGTATCTGTAATAATACTATTATCTTTATTTTAAACTTTACTCTTAACAACACCACAAAGTAGATTCTGTTCAGCTCTTTAATAGATACTGAAATGGTTCTTGGAAATGTTAAGTAACTTACTTGCTCAAGGTCACACAGTTATGTTTCTTAGTAGGAAGCCGGATTAGATTAGTTTTGGTTACAGAGCCTATCTTCTCAATCACTGTTCTGTTACAGTGTGTCTCCAAGGTGAACATCTCTGGAGATTATTATTCTCAGAAGTCTAAGTCTTAGACTCAAGAACTAAAGCAGCTTGCTCAAAGACACAGCTTTGTCTTGGAATCTGAACTCCAGGTAGGCTGACTGCTGAGCCCGCAGCTTCGTCATTCAGTATCATTGTTTTATGTGCTGTTAGCCTACAGGTTTAAGCTGCTCTCCCACTAGAGGCACAGAATTCATTGTGCTGCACTTTAATACCACCGTGTTTATTACTGGTTAAAATACATGAATCCTACCCCCACTGTCTTATATTTTTGCCACTCTATTCCAGAGTCTTGTGACATAATAGAATTTATTTCAGTGTAACTATTTACAGATGGAAGATATTGGAGGAACAATATGTATGTAACATAGCCCCTGCCTTCAAGGAGCTTGCTTTCTGTTTGGGAAAAACCAAAGTACGGAATTTGACCTAGAGCAAGAAAACAGGATGTACCTGCCTAGGTCTAAGTAGGTGAACTTACATACTGGAGACTTTAGAACAAGCTAAAATTGTCTGTATAAAAAAAGATTTTGTTTGAGGGGCGAGGCCCCCTGACAGTGACAGTATATTGTTACTATAGTGGTTTCATGTATGTCAGAATACTTGCATGTCTTTAATTCGACTGAAAACCATTTATATTTTTTAAAATAACTAAGTGAATTTTTAGCACATTTTAGTATTTTAGTACAATTACGTTAGGGTTATAGGTTTTTTCATAAACTGATAATGGGTTTTGTTGTTAAATTATGGCTTTCTTGCTTATATTATGCTAGATTTTTTTTTTTTTTTTTTTTTTTTAGTGTTCTGATAAATCACCTGACTTAAGTGTGTGAGGTAACATTAGCCCTGAAGTACGTATTTAAAAATAACTTGTTTGGGAATATTATTGCAGTAAATAGTATGTTACTTTGTTACCTAAACTTTTCATAATCATTTAGATTATTTGTCTTCTAAGATCACTTTTGCAGTCTGGTATTACAGATTGCAGAACTCTTTGACGAGAGTGGATGCGTATAGTCAGTGGAAGCAGAGTAGATTAGAAAGAGCAGGTGTTTACAGCTTTACTAATTTACCAACTATGGATATAATAATTTCTAAGTCTGTTTTTTCTCTCTGCATATGGGAATGTAGCAAGGCCATTGTGAATATTAAATGAGAATGTAACATATAGCACATCACAAATGTTCAGGAATAGCTATTACGTTTATTAATAAAAATGCTGGTTGACAGATGAAAACAAAGATTGAGGCAGAATCATAGTATTTTCTTTGTCATTTTTCTGTGGGAAAATAACCCCATCCTTGAGTAAAACCAAGAAAAGGGGAGGAAATGGAGAAAGCCAATTATAAATTGGTTGTTTTTGAGACTTATTTGTAGCCTCAGGATAATTACTTTTATAAGGAGGGATTTGCTTTGTGTTAACCCTTTACCTTTTTGGCATATAGATAATTCATTACCAAGGACTTGAAGCAATAGATTTATGTAGCTGTTCAACAGATTTTAAGGCTTTGTTCCACATCCAGATTGGGAAGACAGTATTATTTCTTTTGTGAAATTCAAGTGATTAGTAGAATTTTACAATTAGAATTTCTCCAATATGGGATTTTCATTTTTCTCTTTCAAAATATGATTTGGTTGACTAAACTTAACAACTCAAATTGTTAGTAAATCTTAAATTTCTTTTGTTTAAACTTCTTTACATTCTTGAAAATAACATACATTAGTAGATTAAAAATGGTCTAGAGGAAATAGGCAGAAAACTGTGGGTTTGGTTGATATTTATGTTCTCAGGAAATGCTCCTCCATCTCTAGTTCTTTTATGGGTTCACTGCAGACATTCTCACTGCAACTGTCACTATAGGGTTAAACATTTGCTATATTGTAACATACGAAAGCAGTTAAACTGTTTGGAATTGTTTACTTGCTAAAACCAGTGTTAGTCAGCAGAGGCAGTACACCAGATTTCCTTGTGGCTTTTAGTGGAAAATGTTAAAAGCGCACTCATTTTTCAGTTATAGAATTTTTTAGTTTGATCTGGATTAGTCACAGAACTGGCATGAACCTTCTAATTGTGAAGGCTGTCCAAACGCACCGTTTTTTTCTCCTGCTAGAGGAAGTCACATCCGGAGCAGTAGCTCAGCTCTCTGGTAAGTGAAACATGTGAGCATTACTAGGCATTTCACCCTGCGGTTCTGCAGTCCTTGCTCTTCAGACTGTTGCTCAGTTGGAATGCTTCAATGGGGCCGATCCTGAGGTTCTCTGTTTTTTAAGGACCTACTACTCATTTTGAGGTGTCAGGGGCGGTTTGCAAGATCATATGAGGAACAGGAAAGCATCTGAAATGAACTGAAAAGGAAAACTGTAGCGGTTTTCACAGTGGAAGGAAACTATATTGGCACAGAGGCAGATGATTGAATAAAGTAGTTGGCTCAGAGAAGATGCACAGTCTGCTGTTTTTTCCTCTGAATGAAGACTCTTTGATGGAAGCTGCATTCATGTGGAGATCAAAGAAAACACTGGAATGATAAACTACTGGAGTTTTCTCCCTCTCTTTTTTAAAAATGAGAAGCCTGAAGCTGTAATTTGAGCTCAAATGCCTTCTAATTCCTTCACAGCCTGCCTGTTCCGTTAGGATTCTCCGCGAACACCGTGTCTGCTTGGTGCCTGTGCCCTTTTGCTGGAGCAGCCACAGACCACTGCCTGATGGAGGAAGAATGAACACTCTGCTTTTCCTGTGCTGTCGATGGGAATAAAGCTAACTGTTTTCCTCTCTTATATGGAATATCTGGATTAATCAAGCCATATTCTAGTACCAAGAGTCCTATTGTCTCTTGTGGTCTGACTCATTGCATGTAAATGTACTGCAGCTTTGCTATTAATGCAGAGTGTTGTTTTTTTTCTTTCTCAAACACAGAAAGAATTGTCAACCTCTGAGCAACGTTTTGAGAGCTCTAGCTGTATTTTTTTTTTCTTCCTCTGGATAGTATCTGTATTAAACCAGCGAAGCTGAAGAAGTGAAGACAAATTAGAAGTGGAAACCGAATAGTGAGATTTTATATTTTATTTTCAATGATAAGCAAGCCAGCTGCTGGTAACTATGACCTTGCAGGCAGGAGTGGGCATCGCTGTGACCGTCTGTCTCAGCACTTGCTTCTCGTCTTATTCTGTTGTGTGTGGTGCTATCACCCAAACAGTGATCTTTTTATGCAAGTGAATTTCTGTAAAACAAAGTAGTAATATGACTATTTTGGTAGCGGAAAAATAGTTTTAAATGAGCTTGTTCGGGACTCAGTTCTTGACATGTTGATGTGAAATTTCTTTTAAGTTTTACAGTAACCGATAGAAAATAATAGAATTTGGTTTTTTTTTTCTCTTTTTAGGAAGATATGTAGTTATAATTTTAAGCTTTAGTTTTTCTGATAGTGCTTATTAACTTTAAAAACACCAGCTGTGCTTTTTAAAGGATGATTCTAAGTGCTGTACAGAAGAGGAGGAAAAGCTACTTGTGCTCTTCCAACTGTGACTTTTATCACATAGCTTAGAATTCAGCTTTTTAAAAGAACGAATGAGTCGAGTGTGTATTGTTGTTTTGGAGGAGGTAGAAGATGAGTCTCCTGCATTCATTTCTAAATTGCCACAGGAAAATAAATCCCTACATTCTCCACCTTCGGGAAATGTATTGGTAAGATACGAGAGTTTATATGTTTACTATCTTTTACTGAACTAGCAGGGTAAATTTTATTTTTTAAGAATAAATGCAAGTTAATTTCCACTAGTTTCATTAAAAACCCAGGTGAAAGCAATATAGGTGTGTATGATGTAATATTACTTGTGTATAAATGCACACATTTCCTATTTTCACTTTTTCAGATGTTTAGATAGCATTTCAGACTTTATCTCTTAATCTCTTAAAATGAGTTAAAAAAATAATTTGAGGATAGTAGGCTACAGCACCCATGTTTCAGTTTTTACTTTGTGGTTTTAGAAACTGATGTAGCAAGTATGAGGAACTGTATGTTTTAGGAAAGTTGACTGTTGCCAGCAACACCGAGGCACAGCCTTCTCTGTCGTGAATTTTATATATTTACATACAGGGCTGTTACAGAAAAGGAATCAGACTTCATCTTTAATTTTATTTTTAAACCTTTTCAATTAACTTTTTGTTTGAGAGTATAATGTGATACCTTATCAGAGAGGCTATATCGTTGATTAAGAACTTGTTACATTTAGACATGCATGTGTCTGCTTCATGTTACTCAGATTTATACTAATTTTTGGTCTTTGAATAGTAGTGATTTTCATCAGCTGTCAGGTTTTCTGTGGATTTTTATCTTTACACATGGAATGCTAACTCATGGAAATTATTCGGGTGCCTGGAACAGAGCTGCTCAAGGAGGCTTCCTCTGTGGGCTCCTTGTCAAATGCCTGTTTGACGAGCTGTGTCCTGCAAGGATGTGTTGAGATGTCTCACTTGTATTTATTTGGAAGATACTTTCTTTTTACCATCTGTATAAAAAAAGGTTTCCACTCATATAAAATCTAATTATGGTTATTATACTACCTAATTTTGGTCATATGGAATTGATTTTTTTTTTTAATTAGGCCTACTCTTTTTTCCAGGGATTCCAGAGGAATCT
The DNA here is from genome assembly GCA_006410635.1 of Cephalophus harveyi. Lineage (NCBI taxonomy): Eukaryota > Metazoa > Chordata > Mammalia > Artiodactyla > Bovidae > Cephalophus > Cephalophus harveyi. The sequence continues at coordinate 329,013 of SJYT01049200.1, forward strand.
TGTACTTTCTTATGATTTGACTTCATGAAACTTGGTTCGTGTCAAAAGCCAAGTGATTTTTGTTGTGATAGGGAAGAAAAATTTTAGATTTAAAAGTTATGTGGAACCAGTTTTCGAATCATCCCTGTGGTGTGATTAATGTTTTTATTACTCTCTTGTATTTTAGCCCTCACTGGTGCAAGCTATATTTAATGGAGATCCTGATGAAGTTCGAGCACTAATATTTAAGAAAGAAGATGTTAACTTTCAGGTAAAACAGTTTCACTGATACCAGCCTTGAAGCGTACTTTGCTAGAGTTGATGATTTTTGTTAAAAGACCTAACACAATTCTGTAAGTTTTTCTAAGCAAAGGTAGAAAGGTCTTGAGGCAAAAAGGAAAGGACTGGATGTGTATATTCAGGGTAATTACTAAAACCTAGGACAACTAGGAGTCAGTGAAGGATTTTTGTTCCCCCAACCTTTTACTTTGAAATTTTTCACAGAAAAGTTGTAAAACTTCTTTGAATACCCATATAACCTCCAGCATTGATAACATTTGCCGTATTTGCTTTCTCTCCAATATTTACACAAGTTATATTTATGCTACACATATATTTGTTCTTTTTCTGAATCCCATTTGAAAGTAAGTTATAGACATCATGACACTTCACTGTTAAATATTCAGATGAGGATTCTTTTTTGTGAACTTAAAATAAGAGACATCTCTTAAATTTATAATATATCTAACTTGGTTTTGAGGTCAGATTTGCTTTCTGTAAGTAATCATGGTAAACATTATACATAAAGATGTATCTATTTGGGTATCACAGTAAATAAAAACATTGTTTGAAAGTTCTTCAGACTTTTAAAGATACAGTGGATTTAACATTCAGGACTGACGTGAGGGACAGTTTTGGAAAGAGTGGCTATGTAGCTAATTCTGTGTATGTTTCTCCAGTGGCGAAACTTTTTAATTTACTAAGCTGAGGTGGGTGAAAATATATAATTAACTGTAATAAAATCAAAATTTTTACTGTATATATTTTTACTGGAAGTTAATGTTTTCATTATCTTTCTCATATGTGATTCAGTTCTCTAAATGATGGGGAGTAGGGAGAAGTCATGATTCATAAGGTCCCTATAGCAACAGCAAAACAGATGACCTGGAATTGATTGGCCAGTTCTAAGAAAGCCGTGTTCTGCCACCTCATCTCCAGCTCTCATCTTTCCCCTGTTCTTTTGGACAGTGTATCATGACCACTTGATGTTGAGTAGATATAAGAAGTATCATATTTTTTAAGGTTGAATTAACTGAGTAAATTTGAATCATTAGCTAAAATGATTCATCCTCACATTCTAAAATGTAACCAAAATGCTATTATTACATTTTTCCCTTAAACGTTGTGTTTAAGTTTATATTTACTGGAAACGTTTACCTCATTCAGGATGTTTTTTAAATGAAGTGCTGGTTACTTTATATAATTGGGGTGTCCTGGAGAGTATACTCAAGACAAAATAATTGTAGGGGTATACACTTAGGAGAAGGAGAAAAAGGCATTCTGTTCTATTTAACATACTGTTTTTTGTTTGTTTTAAACAGAACTAACAAATCTCATCTTATTGAGGAAGTTTGGTCTATAATCCTACTAACCATGGTTAATATTTCTGTCATTATAAAGCCTCATTATAGCCAACTGCTTTTCTGCTATAATGATCAAATTATCTTAAATTTTTAAAGTTTTATGCTCAAAAGATTGTTTTTGAGAATCAGTTTATTCCACTGTGATATCCTTAGAAACCATTCTGTGTCTGTAACTAGTGTGTGACCTCTTAACTTTTATGACTTTTAGTCTTTGCTTTTCTCCTTACAGATTCCTTTCTTGGCTTACTTTTAAAGAATTTTTTCTTAACATCTGCTAGCTTGATCTCTTGTCTGAAACATAGAACCAAGCTTGGAACTAAAAGCTTGGCTAGTGTTTCAAATCAGTAGACCCTTCTTGATGGTGACTTTGTCTTTAATGATTCATGGGTTTTTGACAGTTTTTTAATGGTTGCTCTTCTCTTGTGACTCTTGATAGTTGACAGTATTATCATCATATTTGTTAAGCCTTTGGCCATTCTTCTAATTTAGGGTGGCAATTTTTTCCCCTTATTTTTATCCTCCTTAATAAGGAATTGCATAGGATTTTAAGAGGCGAGTGTGTATGTTTGTAATAAAACTTAGACTGTTCTATAATATAAAACCTACTCATTCTAGATAGGTAATAAAATATTTTTAAGCTTTATGTCAGTGCAGCAGTGGTGTTTTCTAAAATAATTTATTCAGATGAGTATTTGAGAATGACATCTTTTTGAAACTTACATTATTTAAAGTTATTTTTGTTCTTAGAGTGGGTATAAGAGTTCAGATTTGTCTCTATACTGTTAAATAAACATTGTTGTTAATTTAGGTTAGCTTCTTGAGTCATATCCTGAAGTATTGAATACTATGGACCACTAAATAGCATCTTTCTTAGTAACGTATCTAATTGATTTTTTAAAAACTGATATAAAATATTATACATTCATATAATTTGGTCTGAGAAGGAAGTCTTTTATTGTAGAAGCTACCTGAGATGATTTCACTAGAAGATATGGGAGTTTTCTTTTTGGAGACTTTGGCCCACAAATGGTTGACTATCTGAGTAAATACAGGAATTTGTTGCTTATACAGGAATTTAGTCTAGAACAGGGTGTCTGGAGGTTGGTTAAGACAGTCATATCATGGCCCTGGGCGAGCTTCTCTGTGAGACTCTCGGCTTTCTCCTCCTGGTAAAGAGATAACTGCTGCATCCCGCACTCAAGACAAACAACCAGAGAAACTGGAAAGGAAGCTTTCTGTAAATTTCCTTTTTTTCTTCTTTAATCAAGCAAAAGATCTTTTTCAGAATCCCTGCAAAGCTCCCTGAGATTCCTTGGTTACAAGCCCCCTGTAAACCAGTCCACCAGCAGAAGCAGAATGGGATCAGCTTTCTGCTTAGAGAAGTCACTGTTCATCGCCAGGTTCATCCTGTGGCATGAGAATAGAAGCTTATCCTCAGTGATTACATGGAACTCTATCTGGAGAAAATCAGCATTTTCAGGAAGGAATAAAGGGAATAGTTGTTTGGCTAGGTATCCTAGTAGATTTTTGATTGCCTAATAACAGTTGAAATAGCAAACTTTTAGAAAAATAGGTCACTCAGATGTGGAAGAAGCACTGTATGCCAAATAGGTGAAACAGTTAAAAAAAAAATTGAAAGGAAGGTTGATAGTCATAATTTAAAGAGTTTAAGAAGGCTTTCTTATCTCTCCTTGCTGTTCTTCGGAACTCTGCGTTCAGATGGGTGTATCTTTCCTTTCCTCCGTTGCCTTTTGCGTCTCTTCTCAAGTGAATGTTCTGCAGTGAATAATGCAAAGAAAGAGAGGGAAACAATAGAATGGGAAAGACTAGAGAACTCTCTAAGAAAATTTGAGGTACCAAGGGAACATTTCATGCAAAGATGGGTACACTAAAGGACAGATGCAGTATGGACCTAACAGAGGCAGAAAATATTAAGAAGAGGTGGCAAGAATACACAGAAGAACTGTACAAAACAGATCTTAATGACCCAGATAACCAACATGGTGTGATCACTCGCCTAGAGCCAAACATCTTGGAGTGTGAAGTCTAGTGGGCCTTAGGCAGCTCATCTACGAACAAAGCTAGTGGAGGTGATGGAATTCCAGCTGAGCCATTTCCAATCCTAAAAGATGATGCTGTGAAAGTGCTGCACTCAATATGCCAGCAAATTTGGAAAACTCAGCAGTGGCCACAGGACTGGAAAAGATCAGTTTTCATTCCAATCCCAAAGAAAGGCAATGCCAAAGAATGCTCAGACTACTACACAGTTGCACTCATCTCACACGCTAGCAAGGTAATGCTCAAAATCCTTTAAGCTAGATTTCAACAGTATGTGAACAAAAAACTTCCAGATGAACCAGCTGGATTTGAAAAGGCAGGGGAACCAGAGATCAAATTGCCAGCATCCACTGGATCATAGAAAAAAGCAAGAGGATTCCAGAAAAAATCTGTTTCATTGACTATGCTAAAGCCTTTGACTGTGTGGATCACAACAAAATGTGGAAATTTTTCTTAGAAGATTGAAATACCAGACCACCATACCTGCCTCCTGTGAAATCTGTATGCAGGTCAAGAAACAACAGTTAGAATTGGTCATGGAACAATGAACTAGTTCAGAATTCGGAAAGGAGTACATGAAGGCTGTATATTGTCACCCTGCTCATTGTATGTCAAGTACGGGGCTGAATGAAACACAAGCTGGAATCAGGATCACCAGGAAAAATACCAGTAACCTCAGATATGCAGATGACACTACCCTAATGGCAGAAAGTGAAGAGAAAGTAAAGAGCCTCTTGATGAAAGTGAAAGAGGACAGTGAAAAGCTGGCTTAAAACTCAAAAAAATGAAGATCATTGCATCTGGTCCCATCCCTTCATGGCAAATAGATGGGGAAACAGTGGAAATAGTGAGAGACTTTATTTTCTTGGGCTTTAAAATCACTGCGGATGGTGACTGCAGCCATGAAATTAAAAGACGCTTGTTCCTTGGAAGAAAAGCTATGGCAAACCTAGACAGCATATTAAAAAGCAGAGTCATCACTTTGCTGACAAAGGTCGGTATAGTCAAGCTAAGGTTCTTCCATTAGTGATGTATATATGTGAAAGTTGGACCATAAAAAGGCTGAGCACTGAAGAATTGATGCTTTTGAACTGTGGTGCTGGAGAAGACTCTTGACAGTCCCTTGGATAGCAAGGAGATCCAACGAGTCCATCCTAAAGGAAATCAACCCTGAATATTCCCTGGAAGGACTGATGCTAAAGCTGAAGCTTCAGTACTCTGTCCAGGCCAGCTGATGCAAAGAGCTGATGCATTGGAAAAAACCTTAACCCTGGAAAGATTGAGGGTAGAAGGAGAAAGGGGTGATAGAGGATGAGATGGTTGGATGGCATATTGACTCAATGGCTGTAAGTTTGAGCAAACTGGGAGACAAGAAGGACAGGGAGGCCTGGTGTGCTGCAGTCCATGGGGTTGCAAAGAGTTGAATATGACTGAGCAACTGAACAACAACAATGTAAAGAACAGTTTACAAGATTATTATTTGAACAGGAATATAATTTGAAAGGTCTAAGTGCTTCTGTCTTCTTACCCTTATTGTGAAAGTGAAATTTGCTCAGTTGTGTCCGACTCTTTGTGACCCCATGGACTATACAGTCGTCCATGGAATTCTCCAGGCCAGAATATTGGAGTGGGTAGTCTTTCCTCTTCTCCAGGGGTTCATCCCAACCCAGGAATCAAACCCAGGTCTCCCGCATTGCAGGCAGATTGTTTACCAGCTGAGCCACAAATCCATTTTACTCTTTAGGACTCACTTTTCTTTTGTTGTAAAGTGTGTAGGTTTACTTTAATGGCCCTTATGGTTTTTTTCACACCCTAAACTTAAACTTGTGAGGCTCTAAAAATGTCAGACGAATGATCTCCTGCTTTTGTCCAGAAGTTTTCATTTGTGTTTTCAGATTTATATGGCAATAATAATAATACCTTTCCCTAGTATTATCAGAATTTAATGCCATATTATGGAGCCCAAATAATTTGAAATATTAATTACACATTTCAGAGAAAAGGTATGACTATTAGAAAATTTTCCACAAGCAAGAATTGTTTTTTTCTGTCCAGAGTGATATAAATTGGTGTTAATTATTGAGTTTGTATTTCAGAGGCAGCAGTGTGCCTAAACCTTTTTATGGTTACTTGCTGTAACTCACACAACAATCTTGTAAAGTTGGTAGGTTGACATTTCCATCCCAGGAAAACTAAAACTCAGGAAGTGTTTAGCAGAACAGGAATTTGAACCTATGAAGTACTCTTGCCTGGAAAATCCCATGGGCGGAGGAGCCTGGTGGGCTGTGGTCCATGGGGTCATGAAGAGTCAGACACGACTGAGCGACTTGACTTTCACTTTTCACTTTCATGCATTGGAGAAGGAAGTGGCAACCCACTCCAGCGTCCTTGCCTGGAGAGTCCCAGGGACAGGGGAGCCTGGTGGGCTGCCATCTATGGGGTCGCACAGAGTCAGACATGACTGAAGCGACTTAGCAGCAGCAGTGGCAGCAGATTTGACAGAACCTGGGGAATTTAAAAAGTAAATTCGAATATTTGTTTCTTTTGCCAAATAGTGCCATAAAACAGTAATGGTTTAAAAAAATGGATTTTCTTTCCCCTAAAAGTTATGTCCACATTTCTGTATACAAATGTAATCCTAAATTTCATAATCAAATACTGGTAAATTTTAGCATTGCAAATAAGTGACTAAACAAGCCTCCTTTAGTGCCATAGTTTTTGGCTGGATAAAAATGTCATTCAAAGTAGTATCAAACCAGGGGTAATTATAATCCAGCCAACAGTGCTTTTAGTGTTTAAATCAGAGGAAGTCTTAGATTATGAATTCTGTGACCGTCACCCTTTTTAAGCTCAGAAGAGTTGATTTAGGACTAATCGGTAGGTCTCGCCTGTGTCACATAAGCTTGATAACTTTGAAGATGCTGCCTTGTATATTTTGCATATTGGTTTCTAAATTTAGATGTACTTTTTTATTGAAAATTTTTTCGGATTGATTTTGCCAAAGTAGTCTTAAAAATATTGACGTCTGTTAAGCTTTCAAAAATACTTTCTGGGATCATGGAAATGAGGTTGCTTTACTCTGTCAGATGAAGTTGTTTGGCAAATACATACATGTACATATATGTGTATGTACGTCACACAAGCAGATCATTTATTTTCAGTATTATTGTAATAAGATTGTTGGCAGTTCACACAAAGTAGTAAACCATAAGTTTACACAAGTTGCCTGAATTCCACCCACCCTCATTCTTCAGTGTTCTCTAGCCTTTTCTAGAAATTACCAAGAAGTGCCTTAATCTTTAATAAATCTTTCTGGTGACCACACATTGCCTCGGCTGGCTGTCAGTACACCAAGCTGTTCATGTTCTGGAAGAGGTGTTTAACAACCTCCTCTCTCAGTTACTTGAGGTTATGACGTGTACTCTCTGTCCCCAGAACGTGTTTGTGTGCCTAGTCTTTTGCAGCTCTTCACGGTAATTAGTATTGGAGCCCACAAACCCCCATCTCATGTGTACCCACACCGTTCCCAGCTGGCTTCCACTGAGCATGAGGGAAAACAGGGAAGGACTGGAGAGAGAAGAGCCAGCTTCGCTCCCACCCTTGAGAGGGCCACCTGTGGTTTCTCCGTCCCTAAACACTGCGCCTCTCCTCTGTCTTGCTAGTGCATCTAGGTTTCAGCCTCAGACTTTCAAAGTTTCTTTACCAGTGTTCAGCTTTCCTCCAGAATCCATAAAGGAGCATATGTTCCATGTCATTGTCTGTGAATGTCTTATTATGATAGTCCTGAAACAAAGAAAGTTTTGTCCAATGAAACCAGCAGTTTTTGCAGCTAGAAACTGATGGTGACTTATCTCTGTTTTCCACTAACTGCTTTTTATTTAACATATATGTTTTCCCATTTTTCCTTTTTTTTAGTTCCCAGTGTATTTGGAGAATTAGTCCATACTAGCTAGCCTAGAGAGAGCTTCCTTATTCCTTATATTCACATAGTTCTGCCCTTATGTGTTTATAAGAATTTATTTAATCAGTCCCCCTCTTAGAGGACATTTGAGTTATTTTTAGTCTTGCTGATTGGTAATAAATGAGATAAATTCACCAAGTAAAGAAAAATTCTAATGAGCAAGCAGAATTTTTATTTAATTAATTTTTTTTTAAGTGAAAGGTTTATTTAGGGAGATACATACTCCATAGATGGGGCCTCCCTGGTGACTTAGTGGTAAAGAATCTGCCTGCGGTGTGGGAGACGTGGGTTCAGTCCCTGGGTCAGGAAGATCATCTGGAGGAGGAAATGACAACCCACTCCAATATTCTTGCCTAGAAAGTCCCATGGGCAGAGAAACCTTGTGGGCTACAGTCCCTGGGGCTGCAAAGTCGGACACAACTGAGCACATATGCAAACACACTGCATAGACAGTGTAGGCTGACTCAGAAGGTGAGTGCTTGCTAGCAAAACTTTCATAATATTGGAATTTATTATGAGTTACTATAAATATATTATCAGCTTCCCAAATAGACTAAATGTTCTGTAAGTTCTTTATTTGAAGCAATTTTAATGGACATGGTTATGTAAATTGGCAGTAGATAAATAATGATAATTATATAACAAAAATGTCATAGATTGTGTCCTGAATTTCAGACTGAGCTGAACTTGCTAATTGCTCTGATAAGTCTCAATTAGTGCCTCAGTCTATTTTTAAATTTTATTGAGATATAATTGACATATAGTAAGTTACATATATTTGAAGTATACAATTTTATAAGTTTTTATATGGGTGTACGCCTGTGAAACCATCACCACAGTCAAGATAGTTAACCTTCCTATTATTCTCAAAAGATTCTATTTGCCCTGACCACTGATCTACTTTGTGTCACGATAGATTAACTTGAATGCTTTATACGATAGGTCCTTCTTTTGTCTAGCTCCTTTCACTCAGCATAACTATTCTGAAATTCATCCATCTTGAGGCATATGCTAATAGTTCATTCCTTTCTGTTGCTGAATAGTATTCATTTGTATTGATATACACAGTTTGTTTATCCACTCACCTGTTGATAGAGTTTGAGGGATTTTTTTTTATTTGTTACAAATAAAGCTGCTTTGAAGGTATGTCTACAAGTCTTTGTATGAACATATGCTTTTCTTTCTCTTGGGTAAATATCTAGTGGCAGAATGGTTGGACCATATGGTAGGTATATGTTTCACTTTTTAAGAAACTGCCAACTGTTTCCAAACTGGATCAACCATTATACATTCCCACCAACAGGACCTGAGAATTAACAGTTTTTTCCACATCCTACCAATGTTTGGTATGATTAGTGTTTTCTAATCTTAAACGTTCTAATAGATGAGTATCTCACTGTAGCTTTGATTTACATTTCTGAGGTGACTCATGATGTTGAGCATCTTTTCATTGCTCCTAGGGAGTCTTACCTTTTGGAAATGTCTTTTCAAATGTTTTTGGTAATATTTTGTCTTACTAGATAGCTTCCTACTCTTGAGTTTTGAGAGCTCTTTATATGTTCTGAACACAAATCCTCAATCGGTGGCTTTATTTTCACTCTTACGGGTATTTTTGGAGAGCAGAGGTTTAAGAATTTGATGATATCCAGTTTATCAATTTATTCTTTTATGGATTTTGGTTTTGGTGATATGTCAAAAAAAAAATTGCGTCACATAGATTTTCTTCTATCTTCTGAAAGTTTTGTTGTTGTTGTTGCTCATTCACTGAGTCATGTCCGACTCTTTGTGAACTGTAGCACGCCAGGCTTCTCTGTCCTTCACTATCTCCCAGAGTTTGCTCAAACTCATGTCCATTACATTTTTTTTTTTCAGATTTGTCCATATCTTACACATTTTGTTCCTACTATAAATGTTTTTTAATTTCAAAATAGGATAATTTTTCCCCACTCCTGAGGTGATTTTTCCTGAGTACATTGCCCAAGGCTCTGGGAATGGTAAGTTTCTCGAGTCTGGCTGGTAGGAACAGTACACGGTTCCCTGTGTGAGGACTGAATACTGTCTCCTCTGATGCGTACATTCCCGTTGGCGATGATATGCAGTGCTGTGCCAAGTCACTTCATCGTGTCCAACTTTGAACCCATGGACTGTAGCCTGCCAGTGTAGCCCCACTGTCCATGGGGTTCTCCACGCAAGAATGCTGGAGTGGGTTGCCATTTCATTATCACCTCCAAATTGTGTTTTTTGTTGGGATGCATGAGTGTGTGAAAAATCTTTCATATTACAATGATTCGTGGCCCTCCCAAGGGCCAAAGGACATAAATTAGGTACGCAGTCATTAAAATTTCCTCAAGGCAATTTGGAAAGAGTAGTCTAAAAAGTCTCTTGGGTTCAAGTGATAAAGAAAAAAAGATTGAAAAGCACTGCTTTAATCATTTTGGGTGGTTCTTTTCACAAGTCTCCACTCGTTAAGTCCGTTGCACGTGTGCTACTCAGTTCTTAGCATAAAGGATATTCTGCAGGTCTTTAGGATTTTCTTTTTGTATCATCTCTCCACTCTGATACTCTGCCCTGAGAACTCTTATCCCGGTTTTCTCCCCAGACTGCCAGCCCTGTCTCTTCAGCTCAGGGAAATATGCCTATTAAAAATATACTTAGCTCTGTAAAAGCCATTGAGAAGCATTTTACTGATTGAAACAGCTGACATTCCAGTGAGTGTTTTCACACTTGCACCTTACATATTTTGTAGAATGGCAATTTTCTATGATAGTCCAGCAGTCTTTTTGAAAAAGAATTTTTCTACATTAGTTTTCGAAACAATTCTGTTGTATCTGATAATTAAAATTGCCCATTCATAGATGGCATCACCTTTGCCTCCTCTTACTCTTATTGATATGGAATCTTGGTGTTTTTTTCTTTTTTTTTTTTTTTTTAATGAAAAGCAAGTAAGCCTTAGCCTAGGAATATTCTGATTGCTGCTAAATGCATACACCAGAGAGTAAATTCAATGTTTAGGATGCTCTGTGGACTTGTCGTTTTAATATTACTACTGATAGAGCAATATCTAGATTACAACATGAATTAAAACTAGATTTAAAACTTCTTAAATAGAATTTGCTCCAGGGCAATAATCAAGCCTTCCACTCTGTAGGATAGATGGCACTGGAAAGGGGTTTTGGGGGTGTGGTAGCTATGTCTTTCGGCTAAGACCCCTGGAGTTTGATGTGGTCACTTGCATTTAGTAGAGATAACGTAAGAGCCTCCTGTCCTTAATGTCCAGTTCCGTTTTCTGTCCCTGTTGTCCCCACTGGCTTCTCACCCCTGTTTCTGCCCAGTGACTTACGATTAGAACAAATCTCTTAGCTTTTCTCTTGTAACTGTGTGTAAGCGCTTAGTGAATGTTTGGTAGTCTACCGTGATTAATTTGGTGTGCTGGTTCACTCCCTTCACAACATGTGCTGTCCGCTGTGCTGGTTCCTGGGGAGACCGTCATACATGCCTTTCCCCATGTCGCTGACGCTCTGTCCCGACTCTGGGGGACAGCTGTGCCCACATTGCTCCCAGCTCTCTCTATCTTGCCTTTCATTTCTGTTCATTCTACAAGTCGCAGCTCGTGGCAGTCAGGGTGCTTCCAATGGTCCACAAAGTCCTCATTTCCTGGTGTACATATCCTGTAGAATCCCCTGTACTGTAAATATGATAGGATGGCACTCGTGTGAGTTTATGACATCTGGCACAGTTGACTTTCCAAAGGTGAGATTAGCTGGGTGAGCCTGACCTAATGACGTGAACTGTTTAAATCTGGGTCTAGAGTCAGAAACAAAGGGAGTAAGGAATGTGATATGAGACAGATTCTCTGTTGTTAGTTTTAAAGATGGAGGGGCCACAGGTCAACGATTGTCTATGGGAGCAGAAGGAAGGAACCTTCTGGTTGATAGGAAGGAAGGTTGGAACTTCAGTCTCACAACCACAGAAACCAGATTTTGCCTGAATGAGCCTTGGAAGTGAATTCTTCCTTAGGCCTCCTTTTGTGAGCACAGCCCATTGACACCTTGGTTCCAACTTTACCAGCTACCCTCAGCAAAGAACCCAGCCAACACCATACCTGGACTTCTACCCTACAGAACTCTAACCAGTAGATGATTATTGCTTTAAGCTGCTGTACTTACGGTCATTTCTTATACCGCAATACAAAATTAATTAGAGGTTTAAGTATCTCTTTTTATGGAGCACCTTTCCTGGTCCCCCGGGTGGTATTATGTCACCCTGATTAGATGGCTGTATTACTTTGAACTGCTTTGTAGCATCTTACTTTAGTTGTGTCGTGTTCAGTAACTTTCTGGAGATAGACAGCTTGTTTGAATTCTCTGTATTTAGACCCAGTACAGTCATCCCTCATTGATAGAGTATTGATTGGTTCTAGGAACTCCCCACTGTTACCCTGTCTCATCTGCCAGGTAGCCAAAATCTGTGGATGATCAACAAGATCCTTGTATGAAATAGTAGTATATGCCATTTGTATAACCCATATACATCCTCCCATTTCCCATATACTTTAAATCATCTCTAGATGACTCACAATATCTAATACAGAATAAATACTATGTAAATAGTTGTAAACACAGTGTAAATGCTATATATAGCTGTTGGCCTGGGAACTTTCTGGAATTTTTTTTCTCAAGTATATATGATCCAGGTATACAAAGGACTGACTATAAGTTCAGTTCTGTTCAGTTGCTCAGTCGTGTCTGACTCTTTGTGACCCCATGGACTGCAGCACGCCAGGCTTCCCTGTCCATCACCAACTCCTGGAGCTTGCTCAAACTCATGCCCATCCAGTCAGTGAGGCCAGCCATCTCATCCTCTGTCGTCCCCTTCTCCTCCTGCCTTCAATCTTTCCCAGCATCAGGGTCTTTTCACATAAGTTGATTCTGTGCATCAGGTGGCCAGAGTATTGGAGCTTCAGCTTCAGCATCAATCCTTCCAATGAATATTAAGGACTGATTTCCTTTAGGATGGACTGGTTTGAAATCCTTGTAGTCCAAGGAACTCTCAAGAGTCTTCTCCAACACCACAGTTCAGAAGCGTCAGTTCTTCGACGCTCAGCTTTCTTTATGGTCCAACTCTCACGTTCATACATGACTACTGGAAAAACCATAGCTTTGACTAGATGGACCTTTGTTGTCAAAGTGATGTCTCTGCTTTTTAATATGCTGTCTAAGCTGGTCTTAGCCAAGGAGTAAGCGTCTTTTAATTTCATGGCTGCAGTCACCATCTGCAGTGATTTTGGAGCCCAAGAAAATAAAATCTGTCACTGTTTCCATTTTTTCACCTTCTATTTACCATGAAGTGATGGGACAGGATGGATGCCATGATCTTCGTTTTTTGAGTGTTGAGTTTTAAGCCAACTTTTTCACTCTCCTCTTTCACTCTCCTCAAGAGACTTTAGTTCCTCTTTGCTTTCTGCCATAAGGGTGGTGTCATCTGCATATCTGAGGTTACTGGTATTTCTCCCGGCAGTTTTGATTCCAACTTGTGCTTCATCCAGCCCAGCATTTTGCATGATGTAGTCTGCGTATAAGTTAAATAATCAAGGTGACAATATACAGCCTTGATATACTCCTTTCCCAATTTGGAAGCAGTCTGTTGTTCCATATCTGGTTCTAACTGTTGCTTCTTTACCTGCATACAGATTTCTCAGGAGGCAAGTAAGGTATTCCCATCTCTTATTAAAGAATTTTCCACAGTTTGTTGTGATCCATACAGTCAAAGGCTTTGGCGTAGTGAATAAAGCAGTAGATGTTTTTCTGGAACTGTCTTGCTTTTTCTGTCATCTGATGGCTGTTGGCAATTTGATCTCTGTTTCCTCTGCCTTTTCTAAGTCCAGCTTGAACATCTGGAAGTTCTTGGGTCACGTACTGTTGAAGCCTTGCTCAGAGAATTTTGAGCATTACTTCCTAGTGTGTGAGAGGCGTGCAGTTGTGTGGTAGTTTGAACATTCTTTGGCATTTCCTTTCTTTGGGATTGGAATGAAAACTGACCTCTTCCAGTCCTGTGTAGCCATTTGTATAGTTTTAGAAATGAATGAATAATAAGACATAAGCTTTGACTTCAACAGGTTTATAATCTTGAGTTTGGCTGTGGTGTTTGTAGGTGTTTTTTTCTTTGTGTAGGCATGTATTGGTTTTGGTTTTAGTGGATAGGAGTGATCTTCTGTCAGTTGTTGTTTAATCTCTTAAGTCGTGTTCGACTCTGTGACTCCATGAACTCTAGGCCACTAGGCTTCTCTGTCCATGGGATTTCCTGGGCAAGAATGCTGGAGCGGGTTGCCATTTCCTTCTTCAGGGATTGAACCCTCATCTCCTGCATTGGCAGGCAGATTCTTTACCACTGAGCCACCAGGGAAGCCCCCTACTACTATCAGTTGCCCAAGTCCTACTAAGGTAAACTGGCTTCCTTTCTTGTATTCCCATCAGTACTTGCTTAGACAGTTCAAATAACTATAACATAGGAAGGGTGAATTCTTTAAAAAAAAAAAGGGGGGGACCAAAACCAAAAAATACATGCACTTGAAATGCAGGCAAGCAAAGGCTCTTATAAAGAATAATCTTATTGTATGCCCCATTCTGCTAGAGGTCTGTCAAGAATACTGACCTTGAAGGGGACGGCAGGAGGTGGGCTTGCTCTGCTTTGTTCTCTGCCAAAGGCTTCCTGAATGCTGAGGGATGGGCACTGGTTCTTAAGGAAGGCATTTAATTAAGTTTTTAGCATTGCATTTCCCTGACAACCCTCAAAAGCCAAACTTTACTGTTTAATGACAAGTCTCACTCATAATCAGTAAATAAAAGTAAAGTTTGCAGGATTACTGAGCAAAGCTCAAAAGCAGCACAGGAAACAATTGAAAGGTCACAGGTCAAGAGGGGATTCAGGGACGTTACTCTGTATTAAGAACTGCCTAATAAAGCCAAGAACTGTGTAATAAAACCATTTTTTGATAATATGGGCTTCAGTTTTCATTCAGGTCATGCTGCCAGAACAGCACACAAAAACAAGTCTAGCGACCTAATACGTTGACAATTTTGCATAATCCGAAGAACCTGTACTAACCAGAGTCAGATTTGGGAAAGGAAACTTCTGATGTCCCATCCCAAATCATGTATTCACAAATAAAATATTTTAGATGATAATTTTAGAATATCTACTGTGAAAGTGAATGATTTGAGTCAATTAAACAAATACACATTTTCATTAAATTACAATGATAAGAGATATTTTTTCATATCTTAGTATAATTACTTTTTGAGGAAAACATGTAAATTACATAAATATTTTATTAATGTATCAGTTTTTTCCCTCAGTTTTTATAGAGACTCAGTGATTTGAATATTTCTTACCCAAGTGATAATGAAGCATGTTCCTTTGTACAAGCTCAAAAAATAATTATCTGTTCATTTTAAAATATATTTGTCTTTGTATATAACAAAACAGTTACAAAATGCTGTATGTCAAGCTTTTATCATTAGTGAGGATTTGGGGATTTTGTTTACATAGAAACTGTATTACATTAATTCTTTTATTTGAATTTTTTCAGATTGCCTTGTGCAAATTTCTGGTAATAAAATTTCTATTTTTATTCTTAATTCCCTTGTAGATCCAAATGATAGTTGGGGGAAAGGCATGGGTGTAAGGGTGAGTAGCTTTCTTTTCCAATACTCAGGTGACTTTTATTTTCATTTCAAATGTTAGTTCAGGAGAGCGAAACTTGACAAACCAACAAAATAAGCTACTTTTCTGAAGCTGAAATATCATTTCAGAGTCTGTGTCTTCTGCCAATTTTTTGATGTACGTTTCCTCTTAGTTCAAATGTGTTTTAATTGATATTTTGAAAGAATGTTGAAGCACTCATATCTGAATTTTTCTCCTTCTTTTAATCTCTTTAAAATTATGAAATATAGCTCACTTAAAACGTGTAAACAAGTAGAGAATATAATGAATTATTTAAATGTAACCTCTACCCAGATCAAGAAACAGAACATGCTGGCACCTCACAAGGGCCCTTGGTGCGCCTTAGTGATTAGAATTGCCTCCTCCCACACCACAGTGTGGCCAGGAGCCTGACTTTACTATAGTCTCTTTCTTAGTGTTCTTTTATAATTTCACCACCTAATTATTCTTTCCTAAGCAATATAATTCAATTTTGCATGTTTAATTAAATGAGTCATACCACATGTATTCTTCTGGATCTGGGTCTTTTGCAGAAACTATCTCATTTTAAAAATTTGCCTGTGTTATGTGTTGCTAAAGATTGTTCATAATATTCCACTGAGTGCTTGCACCACAGTTATCCGTATTCTTCTGTTAGTGGATTGTTGGGTTATTTCCAGTTTTTGCCTTTTGTAAACAATGCAGCTGTTCATAAGCTTGTCTTCTGTTGCCCATAACCATGCATTTCTATAAGGTATATATGTAGGCATAGAATTCCTGACACTTAAGGCTATGCATATATTCAACTCAGTAGAGAATGTCATATTCCTAACAGTCCTATTACCACTGTATGAGAATTCTTGTTGGTCCTCATAGTTGAACCATGTTCTTGGTTTTTGTCATGCTTATTTAGCCATTCTGTGGTATGTGGTAGTATCTTATTATTTATAAAGTTGGAGAGGTTGGTTTGTTTGTTTTTTGTAATAGTGTCAGGTACCTTTTTATATGTTCATTGGACATTTGTATAGTCTCTTGGGGCTTCCCAGGTGGCTCAATGGTAAAGAACGCACCTGCCTGTGCAGGGGATGCAGATTCAATCCCTGGCTCAAGAAGATGCCCTGGAGAAGGAAATGGCAAGCCACTGCAGTATTCCTGCCTGGGAAATCCCGTGGACACAGGAGCCTGGTGGGCTACAGTCCAAGGGGTCGCAGAGAGCCAGAGCTGCGACTGATGGCTCTCCCACGGGTGAAGTGCCGTAGAGCGCTCGCCCGTTCTTTGGCTTCTCTCTCTCCTTACTGATTTGTGGCAGCCCTTGATGTGTTCTGGATATGAACCCTTTGAGAACCGTGTGTTTTACAGATACCATCTCCCATTCCAGTTTGCCTTTTCATTCTTTATTGTGTCATTGAACATGAGGTCTTAATTTTAATGTAGTCAAGGTTTTCAGCATTTTCCGTTATTGTTAATGATTTTGAGTTTTTGTTACCTCAAGAAGTCTTTCCTTAACCTAAGTCACAAAGGTAATGTATTTGTGTCCGATAGCTTTATCACTGTACTCTTTAAATTTAGCTTTATGATACACTTGTAGTTAAATTAGGCATGTAACATAAGTTAGTGGATTTTCTTCTTTTTCTTTTCCAAACGGATACTGCATTGTCCCAACACAATTTAATTACCCCCGTTTTGTTGGACTCTTTCCTTGTTTTTGAATTTTGAAAGTACTTTATATATTGCAAATGCAAGTTCTCTGTCAGATGTGTGATTTACAGATGTTTTCTGCCAGTGTATGTCTTGTCTTTATCCTCTTAACTGATGTCTTCCTTTAAACAAAAGGTTTTCATTTTGATCAAGTTTAATATATCAGTGTCATGGACTGTGCTTTTGGTTTCCTATCCAAGAGCTCTTTGCCTAACCTACATGCTTTCTCATGTCTTTCTTTCTAGACGTTTTAAAATGTTGGATATGGCAGTTAGGTCTATGATGTTTTTGAGTTAATATCTGTGTTAGGTATTAAGTATAGATTAATGTTGATGTTTTTGGCACGCAGATATCCAGAACCATTTCTTGAAAAGATTATATATCCATTCAACTGATTTTGTACTTTTGCCAAAAATCAGTTGATTTTATTTGTGTGAGTTGATTTCTGAACTCTTTATTCTGCTTATGGCTCTCCCTTTTGATACCATACTGCCTTGATTATTGCAGCTTTGTAGTAATCCTTGAAATCACGCGGTGTGAGACTCCCAGCTATGTTCTGTTCTATCATAATTGCTTTGACTATTTTAAAGTCTTTGCCTTTCCTCATAAATTTGAGGTGGTTATATCTACTATAAGTCCTGCTGGGGTTTTGATTAGGCTTGCATTGGATCTATAGATCAATAGATCAAATTATTATGTCAGCAATAATGAGTCTTCCAATCTGTGAACATAGTTTCTCTCTCTATTTAGGTTGTCTTTATTTCTTTAATGTTTTGTGGTTTTCAGCATACAAATCTTGCAAAATTTTTGTCAAGTTTGTATCTAAGCATTTCTATTTTCTTTTTCTTTCATTCTTTCATATTGTAAATGTACAGTTTTAAAAAAATACTTTTTACTTGTAGTTGTTAATTGCTAGCATTTAGAAATACAGTTGCTTTTTGTATGTTAACGTTGCATTCAGCAATTTTTCTAAACTCATTCTAGGATTTTTTTTTAATAGATTCCTTGGGATTTTCTCTGTAGATAATACTCCATCTGTGAATAGAGAGAGTTTTATTTCTTCTTTCCTAATCTATATGCCTTTTATTTCTGTTTCTTGACTGACTTTGCCAACTAGAACTTCCAGTAGGAGAATGACTAGAAGTGACGATAGTAGACAAACTCGCCTTGTTCCTGATCTTAGGACATTAGCTGTAATTTTCGTAAATACTCTTTATCAAGTTATAGAAGTTCCTTTTTATTCCTAGTGTGCTGAGGGTTTTTTTAAATCACGAAAAAAATACTTTTTAAAAAAATGTGATAATGATGATTTTTTTTTCTTAGTCTAAATATGTCGAATTATGTTGGTTCTGTTTGAATGAGACTTGTGATCCCAAAATAAACCCCACTTGTTTATGACGTAGTATTCCTCTAACATGCTGCAAGATTCAGTCTGCTATATATATATTTATTTGAGGATACTTGTGTCTATGTTGATAAAGTGGCATTAATCTGTGGTTTTCTTGTAATATCTTTGCCTGTTTTGAGTATCAGGATAACACACTGGCTTCATAAATTGGAAAGCCTTCCCTCCTCTTCTGCTTACTAGATGATGTTCAAATTTGTGTCATTTCTTCCTTAAATGTTTAGTAGAATTTGCCATTGAAACTGTCTGGGTTTCAAGTTTTCTTTCTTAGATTGTGTTTTTACCTATGAATTCAACTTTTTAAAATAAATGTAGGAATATTTGGGTTACTGTGTTTTTTTGTTTGTTTTGAGTAATTTGTATGTCTCTTAGGAAGTGCTTGTTTTATCCAGATTGTGGAATTAAAAAAAAAGGTTTATTTATAATATTGGCTGTACTAGGTGTCAGTTGCTGTGTGGGCTTTTCTCTCCTTGGGGAGTGCCCCCTTGCAGCCCGTGGGCTCCTCATTGCTGTGGCTTCTCTCATTGCGGAGCACGGGCTCTGGATGCGCGGCTGCACTGTTTTGGCTCTCAGGCTAGAGGTCAGCAGCTGTGGCACACAAGTTTCCTTGCTCCATGACGTGTGCGATCGTCCCCACTCAGGGAATGAACCCTTGTCTCCTGCATTGGTAGGTGAATTCTTTACCACTGAGCCATCAAGGATGCTCCCAAATTGTGGGATTTTTGTGTATAAAATTTTTCACAGTATTCCTTTAATCGTTTTGATGTCTTAAGGTATCGATAATCCCCTCTTTGACTCCTGATGCAAGCTTGTGTCTTCTTTTGTAATTCTTGTTAGAGGATTATCAGTTTTATGATTTTTTTCAAAGAAGTAGCTTTCAGTTCAGTTCAGTCGCTCAGTCGTGTCCAACTCTTTGCGACCCCATGAATCGCAGCACGCCAGGCCTCCCTGTTCATTACCATCTCTCAGAGTTCACTCAGACTCACGTCCATCGAGTCCGTGATGCCATCCAGCCATCTCATCCTCGCTCATCCCCTTCTCCTCCTGCCCCCAATCCCTCCCAGCATCAGAGTCTTTTCCAATGAGTCAACTTTTCGCATGAGGTGGCCAAAGTACTGGAGTTTCAGCTTTAGCATCATTCCTTCCAAAGAAATCAGGAAGTAGCTTTAGGATTCATTAATTTTCTCTCTTTTTCTGTTTGCACCTTCATTAGTTTCTATTCTTATCAGTACTATTCTTCAGCTCGCTTTGTGGTTCTTCTGTTCTTTTTCTAGTTTAACAGTAATAGATTATTACAAAATCTTGAGTATAGTATTCTGTGCTATATGTAGCAGGTCCTTGTTCAGTTCAGTTCAGTCACTCAGTCGTGTCCGACTCTTTGCAACCCTATGAATTGCAGCACGCCAGGCCTCCCTGTCCATCACCAACTCCTGGAGTTCACTCAGATTCACGTCCATCGAGTCAGTGATGCCATCCAGCCATCTCATCCTCTGTTGTCCCCTTCTCCTCCTGCCCCCAATCCCTCCCAGCATCAGAGTCTTTTCCAATGAGTCAACTCTTCGCATGAGGTGGCCAAAGTATTGGAGTTTCAGCTTTAGCATCATTCCTTCCAAAGAA
>SJYT01049200.1:350843-398533 GCA_006410635.1 Cephalophus harveyi
TCTTTTCACAGCTATTTGTAAGGCTTCCCCAGACAGCCATTTTGCTTTTTTGCATTTCTTTTCCATGGGGATGGTCTTGATCCCTGTCTCCCATACAATGTCACGGACCTCATTCCATAGTTCATCAGGCACTCTATCTATCAGATCTAGACCCTTAAATCTATTCCTCACTTCCACTGTATAATCATAAGGGATTTGATTTATGTCATACCTGAATGGTCTAGCGGTTTTCCCTACTTTCTTCAATTTAAGTCTGAATTTGGTAATAAGGAGTTCATGATCTGAGCCACAGTCAGCTCTTGGTCTTGTTTTTGTTGATTGTATAGAGCTTCTCCATCTTTTGCTGCAGAGAATATAATCAGTCTCATTTCGGTGTTGACCATCTGGTGATGTCCATGTGTAGAGTCTTCTCTTGTGTTGTTGGAAGAGGGTGTTTGCTATGACCAGTGCATTCTCTTGGCAAAACTCTGTTAATCTTTGCCCTGCTTCATTCCATATTCCAAGGCCAAATTTGCCTGTTAACTTCCAGGTGTTTCTTGACTTCCTACTTTTGGGCAAACTTCTTTTGTGCTGTTGCTGCTAAGTCACTTCAGTCGTGTCCGACTCTGTGCAACCCCATAGACGGCAGCCCACCAGGCTCCCCCGTCCCTGGGATTCTCCAGGCAAGAACGCTGGAGTGGGTTGCCATTTCCTTCTCCAGTGCATGAAAGTGAAAAGTGAAAGTGAAGTCACTCAGTCGTGTCCGACTCCTAGCGACCCCATGGACTGACTGCAGCCTACCAGGCTCCTCCGTCCATGTGATTTTCCAGGCAAGATACTGGAGTGGGTTGCCATTGCCTTCTCTTTTGTGCTGGAAACATTTAATATGTAAATTGTCCTCTGAATACTGCTTTAATTTCCATATCACAATTTTGATATATTTTCATTTTCCCATTCAGTTCAAAATACTTTCTAATGTCCTGTTAGATTTCCTTTTTACATGAGATATTTAGAATTAGTTTTCCCCTTTTATTCAATATGCATTACTATTAAAGAATATACTTTGTTTTTCAAATACTTGGGGATTTTCCAAGTGTCTTTCTCTTACTGACTTCTGGTTTAGTTCTGTCATGGCCAGACTACATCCTTTGTATGATTTCATTTTATTTTATGGTGTTAAGTTATGGGTTTTGGCCCAGAATATGGTCTACGTTGCTGAATGTGTTAAGTGCTGTTAAAAATAATGTATATTCTTTTGTTCTTAGGTGGAATGTTATGTAGCATTCTGTAAACACTGGCTTAATTGATTAAGAGCATTGTTTAGGTCATCTGTATCTCTGCTAATTTTTCTATTTACTTGTTCTTTTTGGTGCTTCTTTTTTGATACTGGGAAAGACATGCTAAAGTTTTTTATAATTCTGGATTATCTGTCTTTCCCTTCCTGATAAAATCATTTTTCGCTTCCATGTACTTTGAAGCTGTTATTAGATATAAATACATTAATGTTGTCGATGATTTTTGTTTTTGTTTTGTTTTTTCATGAATTGACCCTGTTGTGTTCCGATCATTACATTTAATGTATTTATTGATATGGCTGGATTCTGTTAATTTTGTCTGTCCCTTTTAATTTTTGCTCATTTGTTCCCTCTTTCCTTCTTTTAGATTATTTGGATATACTATTTTGCATACCTAATGGCATTTTGACCATATCTTTACTATTTTCTTAGTAGTTGTTCTAGGGATTATAACATAAATATATATCTTTTCAGTCAATTTTACTACCTCAAATTTTAAAAAATCCATGAGTCCTTACTCTCCACTCTGTGTTAGATTTGCCATGTAATAAATGTAGTACACTGAATTCCTTCCCAGATAACGTTAAAATTTTTTGCTTTCAATAAATCCTGCTTCCTTCATATTTGAAGATCTGTTTCCCTCTGGTAGCATTTCCCTTCAGCCTGAAAAAAAACTTCCTTTAGCATTTCTTATAGACCAGGTCAGCTGGGAATTAATTTCCTTTAGTTCTCTTTTATCTGAGAATGTTTTTATTTTGCCTTCGTTTCTAAAGGATCCTTTCATGTCATACAGAATTCTTGTTTGACAGGTTTTTATTTATTTATTTATTTTTTCAGTCTTCTGGCCTCCCTGGTTTCTGATAAGAAATCCACAGTATTTGAGTATTTCTTTTATATGTAACTTTTCTTTAAAAGTAGCCTGAGAAAAACAATTTTTCTTTATCATTGGGTTTAACAGTTTGATAATGGTGTGTCTCAGCATGGTTTTCTTTCCATTTATCCTATTTGTTGTTCACTAAATGTATTGAATGTATAAATTTATATCTTTACCAAAAATTGCAAAATTTCCAACTGTTACTTCTTCAGAATTTTTTTCTTTTCTTAGTTTCTTTCTCCTCTCCTTCTAGGACTCCAGTGACACAAATGTTAATTTTTGTGTATTTTTCCAAATTCATATTGTATTAAAACAGATATTTATGCTGAAAATCTTACTGAATGCAAGGATAATTCCTTTAAAGGTATTGACAACTCTTGTTATGTAACTGGGGAAAGTCTTCCTTTTGGTTCAGCTGCTGAATGGAAAAAAATATTAATTATATAAATCACTTAAAGAATAACATAAAATCACTTAAAAAGTAAAATGCTGCCGCATAGACTTTAATACATTTTCATAAACTCATTTAATAAACTCAATCATTTTGTTTCCCACAGCCAAAAGAGGTTTCTGTGTGTAGTATATTTACAGAGCCACATTGGTTCCTACCTACCACAAAAAGCCATGTTTATGTTTACTCACCATGTTAGAGTTCAAGCATAGGATTTCCAAGATAAGATCAAATCTTTCTAGTGTATCTAATGATTTTAACTGGTATATTTCAAATCAGGATGAAGACCACCCCCCTAATAGTAGCTGTGATATCTGATTCTTACTTGATTTTTTTAGCCCTATTCTAAATTAATGTTTAAGGTTATATATAATACATGTAATTTGCTGGTGGAGCATATTTAGATTATCTATTAATTGAGAATGTATGTTTGATTTAATAGGTAAATATCATGACCTTAGGACATATGCATATATTTGTGACTAGATTTCCTTTTCTCAAGCTGCTGATAATATAAAATGTTATCTTGTGCTGAAGATTAATATTTATAGTTGAGTGAGGTCATGTTTGAGTTAGCCTTATTTAAAATATTTGTTTATAAATGGAGACTGTTCAAAATAAGCTTCACCAAGAAGTATGATGAATTGTTGTGTGTATCTTCCTTATTTGAAAGTGAAAGTCGCTCAGTCATGTCCGACTCTTTCCCACGCCATGGACTATACAGTCCATGAACTTATCCAGGCCAGGATGCTGGAATGGGTAGCTGTTCCCTTCTCCAGGGGATCTTCCCAACTGAGGGGTCGAATCTAGGTCTCCCACCTTGCATTCAGATTTTTTACCAGCTGAGCCACCAGGAAAGCCCATTTCTTGTTTACTAACCATAAAAAGCTGTTAATAATTTTAATAAATGTTTTAATAAGCATTAATTTAATAAGTTTTAATGTTAACGTAACTTTCAGTTACATGTATTTTCTAGTAAGCAATGTGATATTTTGTGTTTAAATTATCTAATGATTGAGTCTCATGTTTTATGTGATTCTTTTCTAAGAACTGAAAATGTCTCTTATTCTTGGACTTTGTACTGTGAGTTTCACTTCATAATTGTAATTACCACAGATAGAGGGCTATAAAAAAGAACATTAAGGTTGTGACGCTATATGGAAATTTTTTCTAAAGTGGGACCATATTTCTACAGTTATAGGATAGTAATGAGTCCTTTGTTACTACTTTAAAAAATTATGTATTTATTTGTTTTTGGCTCACTGGGTTTTCGTTGCCATTTGGGCTTTTCTCTGCTTGGTTGAGCAAGGGCTCCTCTTGGTTGTGGTGCATGGGCTTCTCATTGTGGTGGCTTCTCTGGATGCAGAGCACAGGCTCTAAGCCTTCACGCTTTAGTACTTGTGGTCCACAAGTACTGAAGCCCACGGGCTTAAGTTGCTCCACGTCGTGTGGAATCTTCCTGGACCGAGGGTCAAGCCCATGTACCCTGCATTGGCAGACAGATCCTTACCTACCGTACCACCAGGGAAGTCCACTGCTATGATTTTTAAAATATATTATTTTCTAAAATCCAGATATGTGTAGATATTTACAGCTAAACACATGAATATAAAGAATGCTAGCTACCACATTGGTACTGTTAACTTATTAAACAGTAAGAAGGTAAAGAGATTCAGAATGTAATAGCAAGGGAACCTTGGCTTCTAAGTCAGACAAACCAGATTCTAGCCTGTGTGCCCTTCCAAGGTTCAGCCTCTCTGAACCCTGTTTTTCTCATTTGTAAAGTAAAGGAATTGAACTAGATGATCTCTGAGGCTATTTTTGTCTGCAGTGGTGACAGCTCTGTGAACTATTCTATTTGCTCTGTGAATTATAATGTATCACTGAAGCCTGGGTTAGTTCACAGTGATTTTAGGGGTGACAACGGAATGCTTGGTCACATTTTAGCTTATAATACAGCTAATGAGTCTTTTTTCTTCCATTACATTTTTCTTTTCAGTGGGTTGTAACAAAATTGCTTTGACTTTCTTCTCTAATCGGTGTCTTGCTTCTTCTGATATTTTCCTCATACCACATTGTCTAACAAACTCAAAGTAGCAGAAACTTTGGCTTCTTACTTAGTGTTCATTAATTTTGCCCCTCCTTCTGATGGGCAGAGGTCTCACTTTGTGTGGGTGGCAGTGATAATAAGGGGCAGGCTGAGGAATCAGGGTTACTTTGTTTCTAACAGAACTGACAGTACCTATGAAAGTAGATAGATTGGCTGGAAATGTGTACAGTAATCTCTAGTCCAACCATTAAAATTATTTTAAAGTGCAACTGGTAGGCTAAGAATGTAGAGAAAATGGATTTTTATTAAATTTATGCTCAAGTAAAACTGCAAAAGGCAGGAAAAGAGTTGAAGATAAAAATAGAACTAAAGAATGAGGGAAACAAATAGGAAAGTGTAATGAATATAGTAAATATTAATCCAAGTGTATCAGTAGTCAGTGCTCTAAATGAGCCAACCGAAAGCTGCTTTCAAACCCTGGTACTGGAGAAGACTCTTGAGAGTTCCTTGGATAGCAAGGAGATCAAACCATTCAATCCTAAAGGAAATCAACCCTGAATATTCACTGAAAGGACTGATGCTGTAGATGAAGCTCCAATACTTTGGCCACCTGATGCGAAAATCCAACTCATTTGAAAAGACCCTGATGCTGGGAAAGATTGAAGGCAGGAGGAGAAGGGGGCTACAGAGGATGAGTTGGTTGGATGCCCTCACCAATTCATCAGACATGAGTTTGAGCAAGCTCTGGGAGATAGTGAAAGACAGGGAAGCCTGGCATGCTGCAGTCCATGGGGTTGCAAAGAGTTTGACATGACTAAGGATTGAAGAACAGCAATTGTGTATAGGAAACCCACTTTAAGGATTGAAGAACAGCAATTGTGTATAGGAAACCCACTTTAAACAGAAAGACACATGCAAATAAAAGTAAATGGATGAAGAAAAAAAATACCATGCTAACACTAATCAAAAGAAAGCAGAAGTATGAGAATGTAACTTGGTACAGCCACTGTGGAAACATTATGCCAGTACCTCAAAAAAATTAAAAACAGTTACCCCATATGATCCAGCAATCCCACTTCTGGGCATATACCCAGACAAAACTACAGTTCATAAAGATATATGCAGCCCTGTGTTCATAACTGTTCACAGTAACCAAAACATGGACACAACCTTGTTGTTCATCAACAGATAATGAATAAAGAAAATGTGGCTCAAATATGCAGTTGAATACTACTCAGCCATAAAAAAAGAATGAAATAATGCCGTTTACAGCAGCATGGTTGGATCTAGATATGCTCATACTGAGTGCAGTAAGTCAGACAAATACTGTACAATACCACTTATATATGGAGCCTAAAACCTGACATAAATGAACACATCCACAAAACACAAACAGACTCACAGGCATAGAGAGACAGACTGTGGTTGTCGAGGAGGAGAGTGGATAGAGGAGGGACAGACTGGAAGTTTGGGATTAATAGATGCAAACTATTATATATAGAATGGATAAACAACAAGGTCCTACTGTACAGTGCTGGGAACTATACTCAGTGTCCTGAGATAAACCATAATGGAAAACAGCACTAAAAAGAGAGAGAGAGTGTGTGTGTGTATAGTATATATACATTATAGCTCAAACAGTAAAGAATCTGCCTGCAACGCAGGAAACCTGGGTTCGATTCCTAAATTGGGAAGATCCCCTGGAAAGGGAAATGGCAACCCACTCCAGTATTGTTGCCTGAAGAATCCCAAGGACAGAGGAGCCTGGTGGGCTATAGTCCATGGGGTCACAAAGAGTTGGACACAACTGTGTGACTAACACTTCACTTCATATATATATATATATATAACTGAAATTACTTTGATGTGCAGCAGATATTAACAGAACATTATAAATCACTATAGTTCAATTTTAAAAAAAGGACAAAGCAGAAGTAGCCGTATAAATTTCAGATACAGTATACTTCAAAGCAGGGAAAGTTATCAGGGATAAAGAAGGACCTTATATAGGGATAAAAGGGTCCAATCTTTGGGAAGACATAACAGTCCTTAATATGTAAGCACCTAAGAACAGAGTATCAAACTATGTGAGAGGAAAACTGATTGAACTGCAGGGAGAAGATAGATGAATCAACTATTAGAGATGGAGACTCCAACACTCCTCTATCAGAAATAGATCAAGTAGTAAAAAATGAGTAAGGACATAATCAGTAGCGCTGTCAAACAGCTGGATATAGTTGACATATGTAGACTGCTTCATCCAACAGCTTCAGAGTATGCATCCTTCTAAGTTCACATGAAATATTTACCATGATAGAACACATTCTAGGCCATAAAACACACTTTCTTTAACAAATTCAAAAGAATAGAAATTACATAATGTCTGCTCTCAGAACAAAATGGAATTAAACTAGAAGTCACTAACAGAAAGTTAACTGGAAAATCCCAAATACATGCAGATTAAAGCAACAAACTTCTAAATAACAATGGGCCATGGAAGAAATCTCAAGTGAAATATAAAAGATTTTATATTGAGAATGAAAGCACAACTTATCAAAATTTGGAGGATGCAATGAAAGCATTGCTTTTTCTGGAAACCTACACCATTGAAGATCAGAAGAGAAGATTAGTAATCTAAGCTTTTAGGAAACTAGGAAAGGAAGACCAAGTTAAATCCAAAAAAAGCAGAAGAAATAGAATTAGAGCAAAAGTCAACTAAATTGATTTTTCTCTATTGGTTTTCTGTTTTCAGTGAAAACAAAAGCTAGTTCTTTAAAAAGATTGACAAAATAGATAAGCCTCCACCAGCTAAGAAAAAAGGAGAGGAGGCACAGCTTACTAATATCAGAAGTGGAAGAAGGGCTGTCACTGTGGGGCCTGTGGACCTGAGAAGGATTATAAAGGAGTGGAGCAAACAACGCTGTGCCCGGAAATTGGACAGCTGGATGGAAGAGACAGTTCCTTTAAAAAACGCTTTTGCTGAGACTCTCTCAAGAAACAGACAGTACAAATAGCCTATATGTATTAAGAAATTGAGTCAACAATTAATAACCTTCTAAAACAGCACCAGGCCCAGACAGATTCACTGATGAATTCTACTAAACACTTAAGAAATTATACCAATTCTCTACAGTCTCTCTCAAAGGCAAGAAGCAGAGGGAATATTTTCTAATTCATTCTTTGAGGCCAGCATTACCCTAATATGAAAACAAGACAAAAACAGTATAAGAAAAGAAAAATACAGACCAGTATCTCTCATGAACATAAGATGTGAAAATTTCTCAACAAAGTGTTAACGAACCAAATAAAACAATATGGAAGAAGAATTCTACAACGTGGTCAATTGGGATTTATGCCAGCTATGCTGGGGAAACAGTGTCAGACTTTATTTTTTTGGGCTCCAAAATCACTGCAGATGGTGACTGCAGCCATGAAATTAAAAGACGCTTACTCCTTGGAAGAAAAGTTATGACCAACCTAGATAGTATATTCAAAAGCAGAGACATTACTTTGCCGACTAAGGTCCGTCTAGTCAAGGCTATGGTTTTTCCTGTGGTCATGTATGGATGTGAGAGTTGGACTGTGAAGAAGGCTGATCGCCGAAGAATTGATGCTTTTGAACTGTGGTGTTGGAGAAGACTCTTGAGAGTCCCTTGGACTGCAAGGAGATCCAACCAGTCCATTCTGAAGGAGATCAGCCCTGGGATTTCTTTGGAAGGAATGATACTGAAGCTGAAACTCCAGTACTTTGGCCACCTCATGTGAAAAGTTGACTCATTGGAAAAGACTCTGACACTGGGAGGGATTGGGGGCAGGAGGAGAAGGGGACGACCAAGAATGAGATGGTTGGATGGCATCACGGACTCGATGGACATGAATCTGAGTGAACTCCGGAAGATGGTGATGGACAGGGAGGCCTGGTGTGCTGCGATTCATGGGGTTGCAAGGAGTCGGACATGACTGAGCGACTGAACTGAACTGATGCAAGTCTGGTTCAACCTTTGAAAGTTAATTCATGTGAACTCTCATATCAACAGGCTAAAAAAGAAAATCACAAAATCATATCTGTAGTGCAGAAAAAGTATTTGACAGAATCCAACACCTTCATGATAAAGTCTCTCCTTAAGCTTAGGAATAATGGGGGAATTACCTCAGCTTGATAAAGAATGTCGACAAATCTACAGCTAACTGTGAGAAACTCAAACCTTTCCCACTAAGATTGAGTGTAAGACAAGAATGTTCCCTTCTACAGCTTCTTTTCAACATCAACCTGAAAGTTCTAGCTTATGTGGAAATAACAAGGGAAAGGAAATAAATGGTATACAAATTGTGAAGGAAGATGTAAAACTTGGAAGCAACCAAGTGGGGTGGATGAAGCATAGACTGGAATCAAAATTGCTAGAGAAATATCAATAACCTCAGCTATGCAGATGACATTAACCTTTTGGCAGAAAGTGAAGGGAACTAAAGAGCCTCTTGATGAGAGTGAGAGGAGAGTGAGAAGGCTGGCTTAAAACTCAACATTCAGAAATCAAGATCAAGGCATCCAGTCTCATCACTTCACAGCAAATAGATGGAGAAATAATGGAAACAGTGACAGACTTTATTTTCTTGGGCTCCAAAATCACTGCCAACAGTGACTGCAGCCATGAAATTAAAAGACGCCTGCTCCTTGAAAAAAAGTGGTGACACACTTAGCGTGTTAGAAAGCAGAGGCACCTCTTTGCCGACAAAGGCCTGTCTCGTCACAGCTGTGGTTTCTCCAGTGGTCGTGTACAGACTTGAGAGCTGGACCATAAAGAAGGCTGAAGGCTGAAGAATTGATGCTTTTAAACTGTGCTGTTGGAGTGGACTCTTCAGAGTCCCTTGGACAGCAAGGAGATCAAACCAGTCAATCCTAAAGGAAATCAGTCCTGAACATTGATTGGAAGGACTGGTGCTGAAGCTGAAACTCCAATACTTTGGCCACCTGATGTGAAGAGCCAACTCATTGTACAAGACCCTGATGCTGGGAAAGATTGAGGGCAGGAGGAGAAGGGGCAACAGAGGACAGGATGGTTAGATGGCATCACCAACCCAATGGACATGAGTTTGAGCAAAACTCTAGGAGGTGGTAAAGGACAGGGAATCCTGGTGTGCTACAGTCCACGGAATCGCAGAGTCGGACATGACTGAGTGACTGAACAACAATGACAACAAAGCTGTCCTTCAGTAGGTAAATGGATAAATAATAGATTACTATTCAGCACTAAAAACAAATGAGCTATCAAGCCATGAAAAGATATGAAGAAACCTTAAGTGCATACTATACTTAGTGGAAGAAACCAGTCTTAAAGGCTACATACTGTATGATTCCAACTGTATGACTTTCTGGAAAAGTTAAAACTGTAGAGACAGTATAAACATGAGGGGTTGTTAGGGGGTGGGAATGAATAGGCAGGGCACATGGGATTTCTAGGGCAGTGAAAATGCTCTGATACCATCATGACAGATACATAAGTACCATTAAACATCTTTCCAAACCCATAGAATTTACAGCATCAAGAGTGAACCCTAAGGTTCTGACTTTGAGTGATTGTCATATATTGATGTGTTTAAAACCTAAAACTGCTTTTGAAATTTCATTAAGTAATTAATTACAGTAGACACACAGAGAATAGATGACCTCTGCTACTGGATAGTTGCTGGATGTGGTCTGAGGTGAACCGGCTTGAGATGGGCCTTTACACTGTGGTTGGAACGTATAGTTGTGGTTGGCAGCAAAGTGGACAGGTAGGATTTCTGAGAGAGACCTCATTGATGTCATTGAGCTGCTGAGTCAACCAGTGTTGTCCCTGCCCTTCTGAGAGGAGATCTTTTTATTTTAAAACCATTTTTAATTGGTGTAAAAATAAGAGGATACAATTAAAGAACTGTAAACATTTTCTGTCCTAAAAGATGGTGCTATTTTCAAAATCTCTTTAATAACATATTAAACCAAGAGAATAACTTTCGCCCTCTTCTTTGCCTTCTTTTCCCCTTTCCCCAACTTCCCTAGAATATTTTTATAACTGTGACTTTTTACAAGGATGATTGAAGGTCAGGTAAAATCTCCTTGTCAGTGTTATCCAGAATGATAGTTACTGTCAAAAGCTAAACATTTCAAGTTCCTTTCAGTTTTGAATTATGATACTCATTGACTTTAATTTTTATCTGTCTTACGAGATTTGCCTGTGAGTTTGATAAATTCAAGCCAGCAGATATTTATTAAGCATCCATTTTACTGCTCTGAAGTTTTTAAAGTTTGGCTTGCATTTGTTGTACTGAGATTAGGGTTTGTAAAGCATCTGTTGCTGTGTTTAAGGTACATTATTTGAGATGAATTGTTTTTGGGTTTGTGTTTTAGTTTAACCAGCACAACTAGGTCATTATATTATTTTTAATATAGCTGACTTACTATGTATTCATTGGTGAACTGTTGGGTATATATTATGTGTTTTCAGAAGTGTGGGAGTACAGATATTCATGCCTAGGTACTATCCCTGGTACTTAAATGCAGTTGATCCTTGAACAACATGGGAATAAAGGGCACCCACCTCTACCCTAACATCCGCTGGATCATCAAAAAAGCAAGAGAGTTTCAGAAAAACATCTACTTCTGCTTTATTGACTATGCCAAAGCCTTTGACTGTGTGGGTCACAATAAACTGTGGAAAATTCTGAAAGAGATGGGAATACCAGACCACCTGACCTGCCTCTTGAGAAACCTGTATGCAGGTCAGGAAGCAGCAGTTAGAACTGGACATGGAACAACAGACTAGTTCCAGATAAGAAAAGGAGTACGTCAAGGCTATATATTGCCACACTGCTTATTTAACTTCTATACAGAGTACATCATGAGAAACAGTGGGCTGGAAGAAGCACAAGCTGGAATCAAAAATATTGCCAGGAGAAATATCAGTAACCTCAGATATGCAGATGACACCACCCTTTTGGCAGAAAGTGAAGAGGAGCTAAAAAGCCTGTTGATGAAAGTGAAAAAGGAGAGAGAAAAAGTTGACTTAAAGTTCAGCATTCAAAAAACTAAGATCATGGCATCCGGTCCCATCACTTCATGGGAAATAGATCGGGAAACAGTGGAAACAGTGTCAGACTTTATTTTGGGGGGCTCCAAAATCACTGCAGATGGTGATTGCAGCCATGAGATTAAAAGACGTTTACTCCTTGGAAGAAAAGTTATGACCAACCTAGATAGCATACTCAAAAGCAGGAGACATTACTTTGCCAACAAAGGTCCGTCCAGTCAAGGTCATGTATGGATGTGAGAGTTGGACTGTGAAGAAAGCTGAGTACCAAAGAATTGATGCTTTTGAACCATGGTGTTGGAGAACACTCTTGAGAGTCCCTTGGACTGCAGGGAGATCCGACCAGTCCATTCTAAAGGAGGTCAGTCCTGGGTGTTCATTGGAAGGACTGATTCTAAAGCTGAAACTCCAGTACTTTGGCCACCTCATGAGAAAAGTTGACTGATTGGAAAAGACTCTGATGCTGGGAGGGATTGGGGGCAGGAGGAGAAGGGGACGACTGAGGATGAGATGGCTGGATGGCATCACTGACTCTATGGACGTGAGTCTGAGTGAACTCCCGGAGTTGGTGATGGACAGGGAGGCCTGTCGTGCTGCTGGGGTCCAGCCCCGGTAGCTCTCCTGCGAGGTGCCACAGGGCTGTCAAACCTGCCACCATGGTGTGAGTCAATACTCGGGGTGACAGTGAGGCAGTGCAGGGAAATCAGTTTCATCTGGTGTGGACTGAGATATTTTGGGGTGTTTTGGAATGGTGGCTGTCTGGGTCCAGCTGCGGTGGATCCAGGAAATTCAATGCGGAGTCAGCAAGGAAAACTTATTTATTTATTAATGTAAGAGTAGATTAGATTAGGAAGAAATAGTGTAGTAGGAAAATTAAGTAGAGAAAAGTGGCTGAATAACTTGGTTTACGGGCTAAGCTAATAAAACTCCGGACAAGGAGCTTGCACCATCTACATTAGACCACCGGCGCCCATTTGAATATCGGAGAGTGCCCCGCCTTGGGCTCTCTCTCACAGATTTTAAAAGCCAGGGCGAGTAAGTAGACATGATGAGCCTCCCTGTTCCAGATGGGAATTCAGCCTGAAATTAGAATAAAGAGGAGACACGGGGGAAACCAGTCCAGCTACTGGTCCCATCCTCTATTGTTTAGAATCTCCTTTTATACCTTTGATTGTACATAGAGATCAATGGGTAATACAAAATTATGCGGCATCAGCAGCCCTGACTCTTATCAAAACCAGGCTTTTCTCTCTGCATACCTAATTGTATACACAAGTCTTAGGTGATTTACATGTCTTCTAGCCAGAGAGCCATTTAACATTTTACAACCTTTTTTTGATAAGGGTTTGTCAACCAGAAGACTTATTTGTGTTGATCTTCCCAAAGTCTGGTGCCACTCTCAGAAAGCACTAAATAAAGTTACATTCTTACATAGCAAGGACACAAGAGGAGTGCAGTGATATACAACAAAGAAAAGTAATTAACTCAAAAGTCTAGTGTTGTTAACATCAAAACTACTATGTATTTCTATATCCCGTTTACATTGATTAACATCCTCCCAGGTGCCTAAAAGATAAAGAATATGGAGGCCTGGCAGCAGTCATTGAGTCAACAGTGAAAACCGTCACCAATGTAATTTTTAACTCTTTAGAAAAGGCTCTGTTTCCTTAAGATGCTTTTAAGCTTTGTGCCTCTCGCGGTTGGGGGCTGTAAGCAATCCACAAGCTGTAAGAAGTCTGGGGAACCTGTTAGACAAGCTAGAGAGTTATCAGAGGGCGTATAACTGAAACATCCCTTTCAAATGCAGAAGACTAAAGCCCTGAATTGACTTTTCCAGAGAATATCAGAAGAGTGGAAAAGCAGAGTACAGAGGCCGGCAGATTCTTATTTTTTTGGGGGGTGGATGCTCAGGAGATTCCAGGGGGAACCCCTGAAACCTGATCATGTCCTTGCGTTGGTCAGGCTTCCTTCCGCATGACCTTGTCACGGGTGGGATTCCTCACGCTGGCTCCCAACAGTGTGCTGTAATTCACGGGGTCACAAAGAGTTGGACACAACTGAGCGACTGAACTGAACTGAACCTCTACCCTGCACCCAGCAGGTGCAGCTGAAAATTCATGTATGATTTTTGACTCACCTAAAACTTAATACTAATAGCTTACTAGATGCCTTACCAATAACAAACAGTTGATTAACACAGATAAGGTATGTTATTTGTATTATATGGGCTTCCCAGGTGGTTCAGTGGTAAAGAATCCACGTATTAATGCAAGAGACTCAAGAGATGTGGGTTTGATCCCTGGGTCAGGAAGATCCCCTGGAGAAGGATATGGCAACCCATTCTACTATTCTTGCCTGGAAAAACCCATGGACAGAGGAGCCGGGTGGGCTGCTGAAAGTAGGGGTCACGAAGAGTCAGACATGACTGACCATGCATGCACTATATTCTTAAACTAGAAAAAAGGAGTGTTATTAAGAAAATTATAGGAAGAGAAAATACAGTACTTGACTGCATTTATCAGTACTGTAAGTTTGCATCATCTGTTTATAAGATGAATCATCTCTCTCACCACTCCCATCAATATTGTCATAATAAAACAAATCACTAGATATTATATGTATTGCTAACACTAGACATCGTGAACTCCCTGATGTTCAAGCTGGCTTTAGAAAAGGCAGAGGAACCAGAGATCAAATTGCCAACATCCGCTGGATCATGGAAAAAGCAAGAGAGTTCCAGAAAAACATCTACTTCTGCTTTATCGACTATGCCAAAGCCTTTGACTGTGTGGATCACAATAAACTGTGGAAAATTCTGAAAGAGATGGGAATACCAGACCACCTAACCTGCCTCTTGAGAAATCTGTATGCAGGTCAGGAAGCAACAGTTAGGACTGGACATGGAACAACAGACTGGTTCCAAATAGGAAAAGGAGTCCGTCAAGGCTGTATATTGTCACCTGAAGAGTTGACTCATTGGAAAAGACTCTGATGCTGGGAGGGATTGGGGGCAGGAGGAGAAGGGGACGACCGAGGATGAGATGGCTGGATGGCATCACTGACTCAATGGATGTGAGTCTGAGTGAACTCCGAGAGATGGTGATGGACAGGGAGGCCTGGCGTGCTGCGATTCATGGGGTCGCAAAGAGTCGGACACGACTGAGCGACTGAACTGAACTGAACTGAACACTAGACATCAAAAAAGAAAATATGAAAAAGAAACTCATGTTTATTTACAAGTACAACAATTCATGCAGTGATATTTGAAGCAGCAACAATATGATTGCTCTGTGGTAGCCTGGTGTAATCAGTTGTTGCTCAGAAGCCTAGCCTGTACAAAAACCACTTACTTGTGTTTTTGATAGGCTGGTAACACAGTTTCTCCCAATTACAAGATGGGGGAGGAGGAGAAGGAGGGAATACCATATAGTAATATAATCCTTTGAAAGCAAAGTTATAAATCAGTAAGAAAACTAACATAAACATATTAAATATCACTCACTTTATGCCTAAGTAAGGATAGACTAGTATCTACATGTATCTTATGCCTTCATGATACCTAACTTTTTCTTAGCTTTTTCAGTATATGTAGACTACATAGTTCACTTGTAAGTTTTCCAAATTGTCATAGATCTCCAGAATTTTTCCTAATATATTTATTGAAAAAAACTGGCTTATATATGTGTATATGCAATCCTGGATTTCTGGCTAGCGCACTTTTCTAAAGAAATGGAAGGAGAAATAGCCTGCCCAGTTATTCCGTAGCCATTCCTTTTCCTTCCTGTGTGAATATAGAAAGAGAATATTAGAGGGACATCGTTTATAGGCTAGTGATAGTTCTGCTCTGTGCGTAGAAGGCATAAGCGAGATTTCACTGTCCCCAAGTGTGGGGAAGGTCAGCCTCCAGCCCAAAGAGCTAAGCAGTGTACTTGTCGCAGTTTTGATTTTTTCACAGTTCCCCTGAGCTTGCCAGACTTTGATAAATACTTTTAATTGGTCTGTTGTTAACAGTGTTTTGGTGAAGAGCCTGGGTTTAAAAGTAGGCATATTCTTAAGAATAATGCAGGCTAAACCATACAGTCATTTTGCAAAGTAAAACAGATATGTGAAATGCCTTATGCAGTGCCTGCCACAAAATAAAGATCCGTGGGTTGCACTCCTTTTCTGAGAAGCTTGTCGTCCCACATGGTTACTGCACTCTGTTGGTATACAGGTAAGCAACCTACCAGAGTGGAGTCTATCAGAATACTGTTCTCAGGTTTAAAATTAAAGACTTCTCTTGGGTCTGCTGAATTTTTAAAAGTAAACCCCAGGATCTCTATTGGTTTTGTTTCCTAATGTGAGGGAAGGTGTTGTTGGTAAAGACAAAAGAAGCTGATGCTGAAAAAAACAGAAAAAGATAAGAGTCCTGAATGTTTCATGTTCCCTTGTGGCCTTGCCGCATGCCTTCCTTACCAAAACTGTAGTTGTTTGGTACTCAGCTCCATGAGGTGTTCCGGCATCCCTCTGATGGATTCATTTTACCTAAACAGATTCTATTTAGATTTCTTTCCCTTGCACCCAGTAATGCCATCTAAGATATGTGTTCAATAAACAGTAGCTCTTAGGAATAGTGAGAGAAGCATAGACCATCTACTAGTCGAAAATACTTTTTACTTAAAGTTACATCGTTCTGCTAAATGCAGATGATTTTTCATGTTGTAGTCTGAAACATAAAGGTTCCACAGAGGTTCTCAAAGTATTCCTTGGAAAAGAATCATAGTAAGCATCACAGTAGTTCTGACTATTTTTACGGTTGTGTGTGTGCAGAGATCTGGGCAGTTGGCTGCCAGAGGCTCTTCTAGCATGCACTGTGCTCTAGGACCCAAAAATTGACATACGTGTCTCTCACGAGCTGCATTACATTACTGTATCATTGATTGATGGTGAATTTCCTTCATTAATGTTTTAATTTGTTTAAACCTCTCTAGTGCCTGTGGGGTATGTAACTTTGAGCCAGGTGCTGTGTGGGTATAAAATTAGATAGTTTGCTTCCTCCAGATACTTATTACCTAATTATGAAACCATGACATAAACCAGAGTTGAGCAATAACAAGAATGCCACCTGAATAGTACAAATGATAATGTCATAATAGAAGCACGGGGTAGAATGATCCCAGTGAATTGACATGGTCCTGAAGACTGTGACGGAGATGAAATTTGAACTGGGCCATAAAGAGTAGGAAGGATTTGGGCAGGGAAAATGCATTCTTGGTAAAGGAAACAAAGGTGAAAGATGAAAATGTGCCACTTATTCTTTCTGTTAGTAGAGATTAACTAGTTTCAGTAGACAGCATATTAAAAAGCAGAGACATTACTTTGCTGACAAAGGTCCATATAGTCAAAGCAGTGGTTTTTCCAGTAGTCACATATAGATGTGAAAGTTGGACCATGAAGAAGGCTGAGGGCTAAAGAATTAATACTTTTGAACTGTGGTGCTAGAGAAAACTCTTGAAAGTCCCTTGGACTGCAAAGACATCAAACCAGTCCATCCTGAAGGAAATCAACCCTGAATATTCATTGGAAGGACTGATGCTGAAGTTAAAGCTCCAGTACTTTGGCCACCTGATGCGAAGACCCGACTCATTGGACAAGACCCTGACTCTGGGAAAGATTGAAGGCAGGAGTCCAAGGGGACGACAGATGAGATGGTTGGATGGCATCGCTGACTCAATGGACGTGAGTTTGAGCCAACTCCAGGAGATGGTGAAGGATGAAAACCTGGCATGCTGTAGTCCGTGGAGTCACAAAGAGTTGGAGGTGACTGAGCAACTGAACCACAGCTGGTTTCAGCGATAGGTTAGTGCTTTCAAACATCAGGTTAAGGAGGGAGAGTGGAGACGATTGGTGCCACTGAAGGTGGCTGAGCTTATGATTTAGTGAATGTGAAATTGCCTTCCAGCTTTGATCTGCTGCCACGTAAAAGCTAAAAACGCAGTCTGAGGATTTTTCCAGATGGTTCTTAAGTGTACAGAGTGTCACTTCCATACTGAAGAAAACTAGGGTTCTCTTATTTGAAGCATCTTAGACACCCACCAGCACCCTATAGAACTATATCCCCAAGGCAGAGGTTAACCACAGGGCTTCTCTGAGTGCAGGGTCTTGAGGACAACCAGCCATCATAACTTACTTTATGAAGAGGTGAAGACAAAGAGTAGATTTGACTCGTTCCTGGGTAATTCCAGCTGAGTTATGTGGACCAGAAGCTGAACCTTGAAAGATGATACCCAGATTTTCAACAAGAAAGTTTCAGTCTGATAGTAGTAGAAATAAAAGTAAAAATGATAAGTGGCAGCCAAGAAAGTAACCATTAGAGGAAAGTAAATGGAAAACAGAGAAAAGAAAACTACTTAGAAAATTATGATAAGAAGTTGATAGGAAAAAGTGAAGTCAGGCCACAGGTTTTGAGGGAGAGTGATTAGTTTTAAACAAACAATAGTTCAATATTCAGTGGAGCCTTATAGAGTCTGTATAGTAAAATTGAGATTCTCAGGGGGCGCTAGTGGTAAAGAACCTGCCTGTCAATGCAGGAGATGTGAGAGATGCAGGTTCGATCCCTGGGTTGGGAAGATCCCCTGAGAAAGGCATGGCAAACCTGCTCCAGTATTCTTGCCTGGGAAATGCTGTGGACAGAGGAGCCTGGCGGGCTAGGGTCCATGGGGTCAAATAAGTTAACAGCATGCACCCTGGAGCCCAGCTGCTGGTGCTTCTGTCCTGATTCTGCCAATTCCAGATGAGTAAATTCCTTAAACTTTTTTCTGTGACTTGATTTCCTATTCTGTATTCATTTTCTTAACATGTTGAGGTAAAGTGTTTAGAGCGGTCCTAGCATATAAAGCAAGCTGTGTGATGATAGTGTTACTGTTCTTCCTGGTTTCAGCCAGTACACATGAGAGCTTCAGCACCTGGAGCAGGGCAGGATTACGGACTTGAGTCCTTGCTGTGGAGGATGTAGTTGAATCCGCATCGATAGGTGAATGCTTAGACTCTCTATTTCTCCTTATACAGATGTCTGTCTCTCAGTTTATCATTTCTATCTTTCACTTACCTATTTTTATTTAGTTCGTGGGGTCGCCAAGAGTTGGATATGACTGAGTACTCACATAAACATTTCCTCCTATTCCAGCCAGGTCCCCAAATCTGCTTAAAGTTAAAACTTCCACAGAAAATGTTGAGAACATAGAGGTGCAGTTTGAGTTCCCAGGTTTGACATAAGGCACTGCCTAGTGAATCTCACCCTTTTCCTGGCCTGTGCTTAGATAGGACTTCCCTGGTGGCTCAGATGGTGAAGCGTCTGCCTACAGTGCCGGAGGACCTGGGTTTGATCCTTGGGTCGGGAAGATTCCCTGGAGAAGGAAATGGCAACCCACTCCAGTACTCTTGCCTAGAAAATCCCATGGACGGAGGAGCCTGGTACAGTCTACTGCCCATGGGGTCGCAAAGAGTCAGACACGACTGAGCAACTTCACTTTCACTTTCTTTCACTTTGTGCTTAGATGCACCATGGATTCCCTTCTTTCTCACAAGTTGTTAACCTTGCTTGTCTGTGTTTTGGTGAGCATTTCAGAGTTCACCATAAAAGAGCATAAAAACTAAAAGTATAATTCAGGATGTTTTGGAACACTTTTTAAAAACCTTATTTTGGAGAAATTATTTATGGACACTCCAGAATTTTAAAAAATGGTACAGAGAGGGTTTTGTGTTTCCATCTATCAGATTCCTCCTCTGATGACCTGTTACTTACAGTGCATTATCAGAAGCAGGAAGTTTAGTTTTTTTGGCTGCACTACAGCATGTGGGATCTCAGTGCCCCAACCAAGGATCTAACCCATGCCCCCTCCATTGGAAGCATGGAGTCTTAACCATGGACCGCCAGGGAAACCCCCAAAGCAGGAAGTTGATACTGGCACAATACAACTCAATTAGACAACACACGTTTCTTGGGTTTCACCAGTTTTTGCAAGCACTCATCTGGGGGAGGAGGAGCAGAGTAGTAGTAATGTCTTCGTACATAATTCTAGGACATTTTGCCACATGTGTAGATTTGTATAACCACCCACAGGTTCAAGACGGAGAACTGTTGTACCACCACAAAGGAACATCCTCATTGTCCCATCACTGGTGTGTACTGCACCAGCACAGCATTTGCCTACGGGGCTTGCCTGGTGGCTGAGATGCTAAAGACTCTGCCTGCAGTGTGGGAGACCTGGGTTTGATCCCTGGAATGGCAACTTACTCCAGTACTCTTGCCTGGGAGATCCCATGGATGGAGGAGCCTGGTGGGCTGCAGTCCATGGGGCTGCAAAGAGTCACACAGCTGAGCAACTAACACTAACACTATCAGCTCAAAGTGGTTAGCAATCACCAGGCTCCATTAATATGTGTCCTTTTTTCATCTTTGGGATAATCACTTATAAGAGCTATAGCTATTTTTTGTTTTGCTTTTAATGGCAGAGGGTAAATGATTTTTGTAGTCCTGATCATATGCACAAAATATCTTTTCAGGGCACCACATGAGAACTACAAGAAAAATGTGTTTACTTCCGTGGATATAGTCAGAAAGCTTTGCGAACAAATGAGTTAAATTTTTAATTTGTGTCTGTTTTGTGTATTTAATAATTCTAGTTAAGTTTGTTTGAAATACAACATGGAGGTAATAGTTTCTTTAAAAACTGATTATCTAAGAAACATTTTTTTAATGGGCACTTGGACTTGTAAAAATGCCTGGTATGGCAAGTTATTGAAATGCTTTTCAGCTGATTGAAATGTTATTTTTAATTTTTTATTTTATTTTTTGAAGGATGTACATGGTAGTAACTCCAGGCAGTACCAAAGGCCAAAGATGGTGAGGAGTAACTCTCTCACCCTTCAGACTCCCGTGTGTCAATGTTCTTCACCTAGAGGCAGCCACTGTATCTTAAATATACAGGATATCCCTGAGTACCCTTGAAGGATGTTTTATGCATATTCAAGTCTAGGAGAGTCTGGGAGTGTATAGAACCTTTAACACAGTTGTTGCTAGGCTGCATTTTTCATTTAACACTTCGCTTTAGAGATGTTCCATTGATAAGGAGCATTGGGGTCTGCTTGTTATTTTAAATTGAAAGCATAGTGTAATATTATGATTTATAATAGGAAATATATATATTTAGTCTTAGTCTCTATTTCTAGCACAGAAAAAACTTTGACACTTCCTAGGAGGAAAACCGTGGTGCCTTATGTTAATGAGATGACTTTTGGAAAGGCTCTAAATGTGGGGTCCTTGCCTGTGTAGCCAACCACGTGGCAAGAACTTGATTGGAACTTTTAGTCTCACCCTCTGATCTCTGAGGAGAGAAGGGCTGGAAATTGAGTTCAGTTGCCTGCAGTCAGTAGGAACTCAACCCACAAGGTGAGGTGTTCAGAGAGTTTCCAGGCTGATGAACCAGAAATGTTTAAACGTGCCACTGGGCCAGGCTCCATACTCTGAGGACGGAAGCTCCTTTGTTTAGGATCTTGTCCTGTGTTTCTCTTCATCTGACTGTTTTAATTCATGTCCTCTAGTATCCTGTGTAATAAACTGGTAATCTAGTTAGTAAACTGCTTTTCTAAGTCCTGTCAGCTGCTCTCAGTTCAGTTCAGTCGCTCAGTCGTGTCCGACTCTTTGCGACCCCATGAATCGCAGCACGCCAGGCCTCCCTGTCCATCACCATCTCTCGGAGTTCACTCAGACTCACATCCATCGAGTCCGTGATGCCATCCTATACAGATTTCTCAAGAGGCAGGTTAGGTGGTCTGGTATTCCCATCTCTTTCAGAATTGTCCACAGTTTATTGTGATCCACACAGTCAAAGGCTTTGGCATAGTCGATAGTCACACCCAAGGAGGTCAGGGGAACCTGGATTTGTAGCCAGTCAGAGGTCTGATAACAACCTGAACTTGCTGTTGACCTCTGTGGCGGGGCAGGGAGCCTCTCTTGTAGGACTGAGTCCTTAACCTGTGGCATCTGATGCTGTCCACTGGCGGGTAGTGTCAGAACTGTGTTAAGTTGTAGGACAGCTAGCTGGCATTGGAGTGTTGTGTGGATGTGTGGGGAAAACCCACACACTTTGGAATTGGACATAGTGTTTCATTCCATGGATATACAGCTCCAAGACTCTCATCTAAAAATGTTCATAACTGGTAGTTGATAAGCTAATCAAAGTATGACACAAGGAAGCATTTTAAATGATCTTTAATCATTTTACTGTAATAATGTGTAATATTCCAGCCAGTTTTTTAAAATTGGGGTAAGGCTTTTGGTTGACAATGTGGAGTCCACTAACAGGAGTTCAGTGTTACTTTCCTTGCATAGACCATTGCCCAGGGTGTTAGCTCTAGTTCCCCTTTGGGGTTTCTTAAAGTGATATAAGAATTTAGATACCCAAGACAGGCTCTGCATAAGTTAACTGCCTTAGTGTATCAATTGTCTTGGCTGCACTTACTTTTTTTGGTAGCTTGCCTGTATTGAGTCTTTATATAGTATTTAACTTAGTGATCATACAGACAATTTGCTTTTTCTTCACTCCTGTTTCATCAGTTTAAATAATATTTAAATAAATCGCATGTATGATTGCAGGCACAGTTGGCGGAAGCAGTTATGTTAGCACGCCTCTCTTCCCCCTGGGGCACACACACCCAGCGACAGGGGTGCCCGTGCAGGGCCTCGGTTGCAGCGGTCTAATACTCAAAACACATGCTGTGCCGAAGTCGCCCTTACTCGGGAAACAGAATGTTGATTAACGTGAGTCAGTTAACCAGAAGGTTGGTTAAGAACTGCTTGTGTTTCATTATTTTTAATAACCGTTTGCTTGTTGATGGGCATTTACATTGTTTTCAGCATTTTGCTTTCAACTATGGTCAATAAATATACTTAAAGTTTTTCTCACATATAGCAGTATCTTTATCTAAAAAAAAAAAAAAAAATCCTTGAAGTGAAATTCAGTGTGTGTAAGAGGATAGTCATTTTTTTATTCTAATAAATTTTGTTAAAAGGAATGTAAGTGTTTTATTGTATCATTTTCAGTATTTAATTGCAGCTAAATATGATAGGTAAAATTTTTTCTTTCAAAATTAATCAATTTGTTCCTTAGTTTTTCCTCTCTACAGATCAGAGGGAAAAAACGTTCATAGTCATAAAATATATTAATAGGATTCAAGGCATTGAGTCATAGAATTCCAGACATCTCTCACACATAAATGTAAGTGTGTGTGTGTTCTGTGAGTGCTGTGTATGTGGTTTATACTGTGGAGGAGATGTTTTCCTCAGTTTGAGTGGGTTTAAAGAAAGAAAGAAAGTGAAGTCGCTCAGTCATGTCCGACTCTTTGCGATTCCATGGACTATAGCCTACCAGGCTTCTCCGTCCGTGGGATCTTCCAGGCAAGAGTACTGGAGTAGGTTGCCATTTCCTCCTCCAGGGGATCTTCCTGACCCAGGGATACCATAGAGTAGAGAAGGAAATGGCAGATCACTCCAGTATTCTTGCCTGGAGAATCCCCATGGACAGAGGAGCCTGGCAGATTACAGTCCATGGGGGTCACAGGAGTTGGACACGACTGAGCGACTAAACCACTGACCACCAAATACCATAGGGAAGTCTGATGTGTTAGTGATTAACACTGGAAAGCCTTCAGCCAAGGATCCTTTTATTAAAGTGATCAAGTTTAGGACTCAGCTTTGAATAAAGCCTTATATTTTAGTGGTTCTGTGTTAGCTTTTTCAATGACTGTCAGGAGCTGCATTAGGCATTAGTGACAAAATGGAGGCACGGCCCCAACCCCCTCTCCTCATCCCACAGGCACAGTCCCAGGATGAAGGAGTTAGGTCTTGTGATTCTGACTTGCTCTTTGCTTTCTTCAGATGAGTTGGCTGGAAAGAATGTTAAGGTGCTTATTGTTCTTGAGAGAAGCAGGAGAAAGCACAAAGCCTTCTGCAGTTGTGCCCAGAAAATAAACTATAAAGAAACCATTGACGTTTGTTCAAGGATCTTTACAAAGAATGTACCAGGATGAGCACATAAGCTGCAGCTTGAGGCCATGGGAAAGATTGTTATCTGAGACCTGTTTGTGAGGGGAATGCTTATGGCAAAGGAAGTTTGCTGAGCTTAGGGTTTAGGAATAATTAAAAATAGCTAGAAGCCTTTTTAGGAGATAGTGAGCTTAGGATACCAGGGGCAAGCAGGATTTAAAAAGATAAAAAATGAACTGAGGGATGTGGTATGCAGCCCAGACATAAGCATGAGTTACAATGTAACTCTGGTTAAAGGACAACAATGATTTATGGAGACAAAATCTGGGTGAGGGGGAGCTGAAAATGTAAAACCTCTGATCTAATGCTTTTGTCAAAGTATAAAAGAAGACCTGACGCTTGAAATAAACATGCAGTCCCGCACCTTGAGCCAGAGGCCGCGTCATCCTCCGCCAACACCGCTCATCTCTTCAGGCTGGTTCTTTGGGTGCTGGAGCTGGACTCTGGCAAATGACTATTTGTCCAATAATTTCTATGCAAACCATTTGTTTAGTGGGGTATGTATTGGAATAAAAAATATGATCTTGCAGAAATTAACTGGGCTTTAGAGAGACAAGAACTCTTAGCTTATAAAAGAACAGTAACAACCACTATATCAACCTCTTTTTTCTTTCTCACCTGTTACTATTTTAAGGACACAAATATTTTAACATTATATGAAGAAATTTTTATGGAGCCAGTTATGTATTATACACATTTTCTAGTAATTTTATATAAATACATCTAAACCTTTTTAGAATTGCCTGTGAATATTTTTAACCCCTGTTTTGATTAGCAGTTTTTTTTCCTAATTTATTCCCATTGGCCTAACAATCTTTTCTTAGTATAGTTGGCGTATTGCCAAACTGGAAAATTATTGTGATGTGAAATTTTTCATTTTTTTTAGTCTTGAAAGTTACAGTATTATCATAATACAAGAGACCCCCCCAAAATACCCGTTTTGTATTTGTTATTTGCTTACTTACTTACTCATGTGTGGCTGCACTGGGTCTTTGTTGCTGCCGCGTGGGTTTTCTCTAGTCGCAGTGCATGGCGGCTGCTCTCTTAACTGCGGTGCTGGAGCTTCTGCATTGCTGTGGCTTCTCTTATTGTGGAGCACGGGCTCAGGAGTTGTGGCACACAGG
The DNA here is from genome assembly GCA_006410635.1 of Cephalophus harveyi. Taxonomy (NCBI): domain Eukaryota; kingdom Metazoa; phylum Chordata; class Mammalia; order Artiodactyla; family Bovidae; genus Cephalophus; species Cephalophus harveyi. Next base: position 375,766 of record SJYT01049200.1, read on the forward strand.
CTTAGGTGCCCCTTGGCATGTGGAATCTTCCCGGACCAGGGATCAAACCCGTGTCCCCTGCACTGGCAGGCAGACTGCCAACCGCTGGACTGCCAGGGATGTCCATGATACCTATTTAAGAATTTTATTTCTCTTAATAGTCTAGAAGTCAGTGGTTCAACTGTGTGTTGTTGGGGCAGCTTTGCTCTACAAGATCATTCAGTATGTTTTGCTTAAGTCTTGTAGGATGTTAGCCTACCTCTGCGTGGTCAAACCTGGCACAATTTCACATGTGCTGTCCAGTGTGAGCGAGGTGGGAAATGTTAGTCTTGGCTCTGGAGTAGTTTCTAAATTTAGGCTGAAGGTGTCAAAGTTGTGCCGTTCCTTCCTCCCACACATGATCTGTCCACACTAAGTAGCAACACTTCAAGGCATGCTAGGAGTCTGTTCTCTTGCTGGGTGGGTCAATAACCAGGTAAAACTTTATTCCTCTGGACAAAGAGGGAAATGGGTAAGGAAAAAAACTAATAATCTGGCTCAAAAACCAGTATCTAAAAATTTGGTTGTAAATTTCAAAATAAATATTTGTAAATGAATAGCTTTCTCAGATGCAGTTACTTCAGCAACACTGTTGAAACTTTAGATGAGGTATACTTTGAACTGAATCTCTAAATGTGACATTACTCTAAGATCCTGCTTCTCAAACTGGAGGATCTTATTGTTTGAGGCAAGAAGTATACACAGCCGTGCATTTAGATGTAGTTTCCATTTCCAGAGGAAGATTGGAAGACTATGTATAGGATAGGGATATATTTTAAAGCCAAAACCAAAATTGGCAGTAACTTTAAGAAAAACCTTAGGATTATTTTAAGAGATAATTTCAGATCCCCAGAGATATTTTCTACTTTTGCCACTGTAGTTCTATGGAAACATTTTGATAGGGACTTCCCTGGTGGGGAACATTTTGATAAGCAACCTTTTTGGTTTGTTAGGGTTTGTTTTATAAACTGTGAAATTGTGGAAATATATTTGGGGGAGGTGGGCAAGTAGTATGAAGTAAAGAAAATTTTCCTATATATATTAGCAACATAATCATCTTTATTCAAAGAAAGTCTAAGAAGCTATTGCTTTGTCATCTTAGGTTTATCTTTTATTCTTTGCTGTATTTTATACTATTCTTTTAAAGCCAAAATATGTTTTTTAGGCTTTTCTTCTCCTAGCAAAGAAATATTCTGTTAATGGGACTTACATACTAGAGTTGTGGAAGTAGTAAGCTATAGTTTATAGTGGGTTTTCTTCATTTAAAGTATATTAAAATTAACTTTATATTAAAATTTATGTTCCACCTTTCCTTCTATCACAGGACAATGAAAAGAGAACTCCACTGCATGCTGCTGCCTATCTTGGAGATGCAGAAATCATTGAATTGCTTATTTTATCTGGTATGGTCAGCTCTGTGTAAGAGCACATCATGTATATTTTTGTCATTAATATTTATTAAACCTCACTATTTCTTCCTATTTGTTAGACAACCTGAAACTTACTTGTTTATTCTAGAGGTAATGGTCTCATAACATGTCCCAGGTAGTCTTCTGGTACTGAGAGTACATTGGAAAACAAGTCATCTCCTTTGTGGAGCATATAACTCTGAAGAAAAACAGGCTACAGATACAAGTAAACTTTACAGTATGTAAAATGAGATAAATGCTTTGGAAAAATGAAAAAATAGATCAGAATGCAGTCAGCCCTCTGTATTCATGGGTTCTATATTCATGGATTGAACCAACCACAGGTAAAAATATATTGAAATTATTCCAGAGTGTTCCAGGGGGGAAATTTGAATTTACCATTCAGTGGCAGCTATTTATATAGCATTATATTCTATTTACTGCTATTTATATAGTGTTTTAGGTATTATAAGTAATCTAGAGAGAATTTAAAATATTCAGAAGCATATGTATAGGTTATATGCAGATACTATGACATTTTATATAAGAACTTTGAGCATCTGTGAATTTTTATATCCACAGGGAGTCTTCCAACCAGTTTCCCTGCGAATGATGAGGGACAGCTATGATGGAGTGGGATAAGCATTATATAGCGTTGGGTGTTACACAGAGTAGTCATACAAGGCCTCATTGACCACAGAGTTACTGGAAGATGATTACAGTTCTTCAAGGAGGAGGTGATGGTAGCTTGGAGCTAGTCTAGCATTGGAGGGATAAGAAATTATATGATAGTAGGTATATTTTGAAAATGATGGCAGCAAGATTTATGTCTTTAAATAGCATATATCTAATTCTTTTTGAGGGCCTGTAAAATTTATTTTAGGAGATTGTACTTTATTTTTAACTTCTAAACTGTTCAAAACCTTATATATGAAGTTGTGTAACAGTCTCCTATAGAATAGCTCCTGTGGTGGTCAGACTTCTTGCAAACCTAAAATAGGTGATCAAAGAGAGCTTAGAAATATGTTTGTAGTACCAAGATTATTTTACAATAATCTGATATTTATTGAGAAAGGATGCTTATGTTCAAATTCAGCTTGTGTTGTCAGATTGCACAGAGATGTGCATAAGGCAGTTGGAGAGATAGTATCATTCCTTTGATATTTGGCAGAAGGAGCACTGAACATTCTGAGTGAAAATCCTACTAAATGGTAGCCTGAACAGAATTTTTGCCATAATAAATTAATAAATTTTTTTACTGTGGTTTTTATAACAAGTTGCATGAGTGTATAGAGTTATATTAGGTTGGTGCAAACATAATTGGACTTTCAGATCATGAATTTTAAATCATTATAACTAGGCTCAAACACATCTTTATTAATCAAAATATGAACCATTATAATCAGCACATTTTTGCCAATGAGAAATAAGTTTGTGTATTCGTATAGCATAAAAATCTGTGCTTTGAGATTTGACAAACTCTTGGAAAGCATTTTCTGCCTCCAGCTGGTCGTGGAAGCATTTTCCCTGCAAAAAGTTGTTGGATGCTTCAGGAAATGGTAGTCAGTTGGCAGGAGGTGTCAGGTGAATATGGCAGATGTGGCAGGACTTTTTAGCCCAGTTCAACTTGTGCAGTGTTGGTTGTGCAACAGGCGGTCAGGCGATGTTGTGGAAAAGAACTGGGCCCTTTCCATTGACCAGTATCTACTGCAGGCATTTCAGTTTTCAGTGCATCTCATTGATTTGCTGAGCATACTTTGCAGATGTAATGGTTTTGTCAGGATTCAGAAAGCTGTAGTGGATGGGCAACAAACAGCCAAACAGTGACCATGACCTTTCTTGGTGCAAATTCGGCTTTGGGAAGTGCTTTGGAGCTTCTTGGTCCAACTGTGAACACTGGTTTTCATTGTTTAGAATCCACTTTTTGTCGTATATCATAATCTGATCGAGAGATGGCTAGTTGTTGTTGCATAGAGTAAGAGAAGACGACACTTCAAAATGACGATTTTTTTTATTTTTGGTCAGCTCATGAGGCACCCGTTTATCGAGCTTTTTCACCTTTCCAGTTTGCTTCACATGTCAAATAACCATAGACCTGTCAACACTGAGTTCTTTGGTAATGCCTTATGTAGTTGTAAAAGGATCAGAGCTGTAGTAATCAAAACAGCATAGTATTGACGTAAAAGCAGGCACATTGATCAGTGAAACAAAAAGAGAGCCCCCAAAAAACTCGTGCATGTCAATTAATTTATGACAAAGGAAGCAAGGATATATAATGAGGAAAGGACCATCTCTTCAGTAAATGGTTTTGGGAAAACTGGACAACTGTCTTACACTACACACAAAAATCAACTTAAAATGAGTTAAAGACTTGAGCATAAGAATCATACTCATAAAAATCATACTCATAGAAGAATACATAGACGGTAAGACTGATCCTTGGCATTAGTCTTGGTGATGACATTTTAGATTTGACACCAAAAACAAAGGAAACAAAAGCAGATGTTACAAGTGAGACAACATCAAACTACAAAGTTTCTGCATAGCAAAGGAAACCAGCAAGATGAACAGGCATCCTCCAGAATAGGTGAAAGTAATTTGCCAGTCACAACTCACTCCAGTATTCCTGTCAGGAAAATCCCATGGACAGTCCATGGGGTCACATAGAGTTGGACACCACTGAGCAACTGCAGAGATGGGCTCAATAAAGCCCATTCATGCAAAGATGAGCTCAATAAAGGATAGAAATGGTATGGCCCTAACAGAAGGAGAAGATATTAAGAAGAGGTGGCAAGAATACACAGAAGAGCTATACAAAAAAGATCTTCATGACCCAGATAATCACGAAGGTGTGATCACTCCCATTCACCTAGAGCTGGACATCCTGGAATGTGAAGTCAGGTGGGCCTTAGGAAGCATCACTACGAACAAAGCTAATGGAGGTGATGGAATTCCAGTTGAGCTATTTCAAATTCTAAAAGATGATGCTGTGAAAGTGCTGCACTCAATATGTCAGCAAATTTGGAAAACTCAGCAGTGGTCACAGGACTGGAAAAGGTCAGTTTTCATTCCAATCCCAAAGGTTTTATGTTTTAATGGGGACATAATTGAAGTTAATATATATAGTTTGTCATGTGATGATAATTGCTATGGATAAGGTAAAGGAATAGTATGTTGAGCGGGGATCAGTTGCTATCTGTGTTGGATTATGAGGAAAGAATTCAGGGACATACGAGGAGATAACTGAAGCAAATAAGGAAGAGAGCTTTGTGTATGGTGCAGTAACTTGGTGGAAATGAAGAGATTAACAAGAATGAATACCACAAAGTGTAGCATGTATGAAGGCAAGTGAAAAAAGAGGTAGGAAATAAAGCAGAGGTGGGAGCATTCCAATTAAGGACTTGCTTTGGCCCCTAAAGTGATGTGGAAAACCAGTGGAAGGACAGAGCCTGATCTGGGTTTTTAAAGGTTCGTTCTAGCTGTGGCTTCAGATTCTTGACTATGTTTTAAGACATATCTATTTTGCTTTTTGTTGTTTCTAGGCTTTCATCTTTAACTGCTTTTTTCCTTTTCTCGATCCTGGTCTGCCAGCTCTCATCTCCTTGCATTGTCTTACGTCTTTCTTGGAGCTCTTTGAGGTCTCTGCTCAGAATTTAATTTCTCTGCAGTTGTGTATAACGCGTGCATGCTCAGCCACTTCAGTGCTGTCTGGCTCTCTGCAGCCCTATGGGCTGTAGCCCACCAGGCTCCTCTGTCAATGGGATTTTCCAGGCATTAATACTGGAGTGGGTTGCCATGCTCTGCTACAGGGATCTTCCCAACCCAGGGATCGAACGCGTGTCTCTAGTGTCTCCTGCATTGGGAGGCAGGTTCTTTACCATTGGCACCACCTGGGAAGCCCCTGTGTGTAACAGGTAGTTCACAAATTCCTCCTCTCCTTTCCTGGGATTACTTTCAAATATATTTACCTATTAACTGTCTTGCTCAGTTTTCTCTGCCTTTGTATACTTTCGCTCTAGTCCCGTGCTGAATCCTTTAAGATTGCTGGTTGGTGGGGTGTGGCCTGACCAGGGATTGAACCTGAGCCCTCGACAGTGAAAGCATAGGGCGCTAACCACTGGACCTCTGGTATGTATCACTGAGGAATATGTTTTCCCAGAGCATCTATCAGTAAAGAATAGAGTAAGGAGGGGCAAAAAGTGAGCATCACTTGTGTTTATTTCTTTACCTAGCTCTCAAACTGAATGTGTTTTCTGTCAGTCCTGGTAGCTTAGCTTCGCTTATTCTTGATGTACTATAGATAGTTGGGTGACTGGCAGCAACGTGGATCATAGATTCTTACTTAGGTTGTGATCGATGGTGATTGATTCTTACCCTCCACTTCCAGCAGCTCTATCAAAAATAATGAAGGTGCTTGCTTGGTCTCTCACGCAGCATCCTTAACTTGTTCTTCTGTGGTATGAAGGGAGAGTCTCCTGTGGATGACCTCTCGATCATCTGAAAGGGTGTTAGATAGGCATTCTGGGACACAGATAGAGGAGAGAGTGGGTCAGAAGGACATGCACATCAGTGTGGCTTAGATGACTTCGTAGCTTTCCCAAGAATTGAAGAAGCTTCACCTGACACCCTTCATTTGGTACAGATTTCACTGTATTTGATAGAAATTCTTCATACTTTTGTCTGTGATTGTAACTGTTTGCTTCTTCTATTGAAGGTGGTGTTTCCTCCCCTTCTCTTTTATATTTTGGCCAGTTAGGTTTGTTTTGCTTTTTCTGAGTAAAACTACTGATTCCCTTTAACCTGCAGTCCAGAATAAATTCACTAGAAATCAAATATTTATACATGATGCATCTAAAAGATTTGTGAATGAGGGGTATAACTTTTGACATGTTATATGTAATCAAACAAGTGTATTCATCTGTAGAATCTATATTAACACTAGAGGTTAGTAGAATTCATTTTAAGATTATTATTGAATGGGATGAAGTAATAGGAATCAGTGAGTGTACTCTCAAGTACTATGTTAAGTTTAGCTTTTTCATGTATGGTCGCATTATACCGCTTTATCTCTAAAGGTATTATTATCAATAAAGGAAACTAAAACATTTAGCAACAGTTAGAACCAGACATGGAACAAAAGACTGGTTCCAAATTGGGAAAGGAATATGTTAAGGCTGTATATTGTCACCCTGATTATTTAACTTATATGCAGAGTACATCATGAGAAATGCTGGGGTGGATGAGTGCAAGCTGGAATCAAGATTCCCGGGAGAAATATCAGTAACTTCAGATATGCGGATGACACCACCCTTATGGCAGAAAAGGAACAGGAACTAAAGAGCCTTTTGATGAAAGCGAAAGAAGAGAGTGAAAAAGTTGGCTTAAAACTCAACATTCATAAAATGAAGATCATGGCATTTAGTCCCCTTCACTTCATGGCAAATAGATGGGGAGACAGTGGAAACAGTAACAGACTTGAATATTTCCTTGGGCTCCAAAATCACTGCAGATGGTGACTGCAGCCATGAAATTGAAAGATGCTTGCTCCTTGGAAGAAAAGCTGTGACCAACCTAGACAGCATATTAAAAGGCAAAGACATTACTTTGCCAACAACGTCTATCTAGTCAAAGCTATGGTTTTCCCAGTGGTCATGTATGGATGTGAGAGTTGGACGGTAAATAGAGCTGAGTGTCGAAGAATTGATGCTTTTGAACTGTGATGTTGGAGAAGACTTGAGAGTCCCTTGGACAGCAAGGAGATCAAACCAGTCCATCCTAAAGGAAATCAGTCCTGAATAGTCATTGGAAGGATTGATGCTGAAGCTGAAACTCCAATACTTTGACCACCTGATGCAAAGAACTGACTCATTGGAAAAGACCCTGATGCTGGGAAGGATTGAAGGCAGCAGGAGAAGGGGACGACAGAGGATGAGATGGCTGGATGGCATCACTAACTTGATGGACGTGAGTCTGAGTGAACTCCGGGAGTTGGTGATGGACAGGGAAGCCTGGCGTGCTGCAGTCAATGGGGTCGCAAAGAATTGGACATGACTGAGTGACTGAACTGAACTGCACTGAAAGCGTTTAGAGATGCAATAACTGCCTGAAAATAATATTGCTAATAATAGCTAGAGCCAGCTTTCAGACCCAGGCTGTGTGACTACAGGGTTTATGTTCTTAACTCTGCTACATTCTGAACCACAGTTCCTCTCCTCTACACTCTACCCACCAACCCCATCTACTTAGCATGTAGTAGAATTTGTGTAGGCAGTGACTTGTTGAAGAACTTCAGTTTTAAGAACTTAATTTTCTGATCTCCTACTATAGATATTTTCTTGGGAGCTACTCATTTAATGCTTGTATTTTTGAAACCACCCCCAAGAAAAAGAAATGCAAATGGTTGTCTGAAGAGGCCTTCCAAATAGCTGAGAAAAGAAGAGAAGTGAAAGGCAAAGGAGAAAAGGAAAGATATACCCATCTGAATGTAGAGTTCCAGAGAATAGCAAGGAGAGATAAGAAAGCCTTCCTAAGAAAACAATGTGAAGAAATAGAGGAAAACAATAGAATGGGAAAAACTAGAGATCTCTTCAAGAAAACTAGAGATACCTAGGGAACATCTCATGCAGATGGGCACAGTTAAGGACAGAAATGGTAGGGACCTAACAGAAGCAGAGGATATTAAGAAGAGGTGGCAAGAATACAAAGAGGAACCATACAAAAATGATCTTCATGATTCAGACAGCCACTATGGCGTGATCACTCAGCCAGAGCCAGACATCCTAGGAAGTGGGTCTTAGGAAGCATCCTATGAACAGAGCTAGCGGAGGTGATGGAATTCCCGCTGAGCTATTTCAACTCCTGAGAGATGACGCTATGAAAGTGCTGCACTCAATATGCCAGCAAATTTGGAAAACTCAGGGCCACAGGACTGGAAAAGGTCACTTTTCATTCCAGTCTCAAAGAAAGCCAATGCCAAAGAATTTTCAGACTACCACACAATTGCACTCATTTCACATGCTAGCAAAGTAATGCTCAAAATCCTCCAAGCTAGATTTCAACAGTACGTGAACTGAGAACTCCCAGATGTTCAAGCTGTATTTAGAAAAGGCAGAAGAAACCAGAGATCAAATTGCCAACATCCGCTGGATCATCATAAAAGCAAGAGAATTCCAGAAAAACCTACTTCTGCTTTATTGACTATGCTAAAGCCTTTGACCTTGTGGCTCACAACAAACTGTGAAAAATTCTTGAAAGATGGGAATAACAGACCACTTTACCTGCCTCCTGAGAAACATGTATGCAGGTAAAGAAGCAACAGTTAGAACTGGATATGGAACAAAGGACTGGTTCAAAATTGGAAAAGGAGTCCATCAGTGCTGTATATTTTCACCCTGTTTGTTTAACTTCTATGCAGAGTACATTGTGCGAAATGCCATGCTGGATGAAGCTAAAGCTGGAATCAAGAATGCGGGGAGAAATATCAGTAACCTCAGATGTGCAGATGACACTACCCTAATGGCAGAAAGCAAAGAGGAGCTAAAGAGCCTCTTGATGAAGGTGAAAGAGGAGAGTGAAAAAGCTGGCTTAAAACTCAACTTTCAAAAAAGGAAGATCATGGCGTCTGGTCCCATCACTTCACGGCAAATAGATGGGGAAACAATGGAAACAGTAACACTTTATTTTCTTGAAAGTCATTCAGTTATGTCTGACCTCTTGGACTATACAGTCCATGGCATTCTCCAGGCCAGAATACTGGAGTGGGTAGCTATTCCCTTCTCCAGGGGGTCTTTCCAACTCAGGGATTGAACCCAGGACTCCTGCATTGCAGGCAGAGTCTTTACCAGCTGCGCCACAAGAGAAGCCTGAGAATACTGGAGTGGGTACCTATCCCTTCTCCAGCGGGTTTCCTGACCCAGGAATCAGGGTCTTCTGCTTTGTAGGTGAATTCTTTACCAACTGAGCTATGGCAGAAAGCAAAGAGGAGCTAAAGAGCCTCTTGATGAAGGTGAAAGAGGAGAGTGAAAAAGCTGGCTTAAAACTCAACTTTCAAAAAAGGAAGATCATGGCGTCTGGTCCCATCACTTCACGGCAAATAGATGGGGAAACAATGGAAACAGTAACACTTTATTTTCTTGAAAGTCATTCAGTTATGTCTGACCTCTTGGACTATACAGTCCATGGCATTCTCCAGGCCAGAATACTGGAGTGGGTAGCTATTCCCTTCTCCAGGGGGTCTTTCCAACTCAGGGATTGAACCCAGGACTCCTGCATTGCAGGCAGAGTCTTTACCAGCTGCGCCACAAGAGAAGCCTGAGAATACTGGAGTGGGTACCTATCCCTTCTCCAGCGGGTTTCCTGACCCAGGAATCAGGGTCTTCTGCTTTGTAGGTGAATTCTTTACCAACTGAGCTATCAGGGAAGCTCTTTAGTGTCAATAACACCCTCTTAAATGGTACAGTGCACCAGCTTGGGGCAGTGGGGTGGGAATGGTCCAGCATCACAGGTGGAAAAGTAGACGTGTACTTGCCTTTTGCTCATTCTACTCCCAACCTCAAAACAGAATCTGAAGCTTTGACCCTGGCTTTGGTAGTCAGCCAAAGGAAAGCATTATTTCCAGTTTGGGAAGAGTGCTAAAATACTTGGCTGCTGGCCCAGCTCACTGGATATGGACTGTCTCCTCTGTGGCTTAGGAGCAAAGAAGAAAGCTATGCTCTGTAAGCAGGAGTTTTAGAAAATTATTAGTGAGACTGTGATTATTACAGCACACAGGAAAAGAGAAATAACTTCAATAGTGTCAACTCTCAAGCTCTTTGCCCAGATCAACAGTTGATAACTTTATGTGAGGGGTCATCCAGGCAGTGGCAGCTACTCATCTTGACTCCTGTAAGGTGGTAAAACTACAAAATAGGTGACTGGCAACCTGTGGGCTGAATTTGAAGAACCCTGACATTGATTATAGTGATACTGCCTTATTAAAGTAGGGTAGGGTATTTAATAAGCATGAAATAATTTATTCTGAATATTTCAAAATAAAATAGAATATCATCACTGGAAACGGATCGTAGAGATCATTTGCCATAGCCCTTATTTTACCCATTCCAGTATTCTTACCTGGAAAATTCCATGGACAGAGGAACCTGGCAGGCTATAGTCCATACGATCACAAGGAGTCAGACAAGATGGAGCAATTAATACTTTCACTTATTTTACTGGTAACAGGTTCAGAAATCAAAGAATTGGCAGATCTTGGTGAGCGAACAGATCAGGGAGAGAGCAGATGAATTAGTCTTCTTGCAGAGAAGACCCGAGAGACCTAAAGTCAGTTGGGACACTGGCGATTTGAATGCCTGAGTTCAGAGAACTCACTTTGCAGAAACAGGCGCTCCCTATGTTGTTTTAACCTGGGGCCTAGCCAGTCCATCCTAAGGGAGATCAGTCCTTGTTGTTCATTGGTAGGACTGATGTTGAAGCTGAAACTCCAATACTTTGGCCACCTGATGCAAAGAGCTGACTCACTTGAAAAGACCCTATCACTTTGCAGAAACAGGCGCTCCCTATGTTGTTTTAACCTGGGGCCTAGCCAGTCCATCCTAAGGGAGATCAGTCCTTGTTGTTCATTGGTAGGACTGATGTTGAAGCTGAAACTCCAATACTTTGGCCACCTGATGCAAAGAGCTGACTCACTTGAAAAGACCCTGATGCTGGGAAAGATTGAGGGCAGGAGGAGAAGGGGCAACAGAGGATGAGATGGTTGGATGGCATCACCGACTCGATGGACATGGGTTTGGGTGGACTCCGGGAGTTGGTGATAGACAGGGAGGCCTGGCGTGCTGCGGTCCATGGGGTCACAGAGTCGGACAGGACTGAGTGACTGAACTGAACTGACGAGCCTCCCTAGGGAGAGACAGAGAGGTGTGCGTGCGTGATGTGGTCATATACACACATGCACAAGGAGATTACATTTCATAAAATGAACCTCCAGGGGTAAGGGGGCGCAGCCGCGGGTCACAGCCTGCTGATCACAGAGCCATTATTAGATCACAGGTCTTCCTCCTGGGCCCCTCCCGTCCACAACCCACCTGTTTCCTCACCTGTGCAGACCTCTCGGGCTGCACTGCTGGCAAGAGCCCATGATAGACTGATGTAGGTGAACCAGATTTTTTATTTTTTTTAATTAATTTGTTTTATCTCCAAATGAAGTAGACATTTATCTAATTCTGAAAGGACTCTTACCTTAAGTATCTTTAAAAAGCTGTTGTTTCTGAGTGTGTTTTATATGTATGAAGTAGTAAAAGGAAAGATTAGTGAAAGGAAGATTATGTGGGTTTTTCCGTCTAATATAATCGTGCTACCAAGTCTAATCGCATCTCTACTCTAAAAAGGTAAATCCAGATTCAGATAGTTTATGTGGTGTAGGTTCTGGCCGCTTATTTTTCTTAAAGGAAAGCTCTGCTGATCTACTAGGAAAGGGGGGATTCTAGTAAAGACCGTGTGTGATTTGCGCAGTTGAGCATAGCCAGGGTTTAGGGAGGTATGCTCCTGGTGCTCAGGAGGCTTGCTGTGGGCATCGGTTTGCAGTGGTCGTTGGTGATGCCTCCTCAGATTGCTGTCTGGTCTTGCTTCCGAGCCGTGCCTCTCCTACCGCACGGCCTCCCAGTAGCCTGATTTCAGCAGTTGAGACGGTGCTGCTGTGTTCTGTTCTGTTCTATTTTAGTGATTGGGAAATAGTAAAGAATCTTTTCTTCGTGACTTACGGTCATCCTTTTACATCACAGATACTATGTACTCTGCCAGGTAGGGAGCCTGTGACGGAGCCCCCAGAGCTGTTACCTTTGGTTTCGTTTCTCTGTAGGAAGACTGTTGTGTGTTATAAGTGGATAGGATTTCCTTTCCCCCCTCCTCCCTTCCTTCTCCTGGTCCCTCTCCCTCCTCTCTCCTTCTCTTTTGCGTGTCTTCATCTTCTCTGTGGCTAGTCTTCAGCTGTTGGATTAGTTGCTTTACTTTGGAAATGTCTTTTCCATTACTGGAATTACTTTGTAATTTGTTATATGAATATGTAACTAATTTTGGCACTCTCTGGGTGGATCGGCCGTCTGGTTACCTTCAGAGAGCTCACAGGAGGTGAGTTCTGGTAGCTTGGACGTCTGATTTGCCCTGCCATGCTTATTACTCTTAAGCCATTTTTCATTGTGCACCCAACTGCTGCTCTTATAACGCACATTGCCATGTTTGTCTGTTAATATATAAAGCACGTGCTAATTAACACATGTGGGCAGGGGAATTTGTTGTATTATGCCCTTAGAGGTAGCCCAACCATTTCTCACATGACCTTTAATTTCCAAGGGATTAAAATATCTAATTAGTGTTATTAAAAGAAATATGATTTAATGGAATATAAGCGTCTTCTGAGAAAGGATATGATCAGATGTCTAAAATTCCATTGTGTTGATCTTCCTCAAGTATCTTTAGAATCTTCAAAAAGAGCAAGCCAAATTTTTTATCAGGTTGTCTACTAGTTGCTAATGGCAGCACGATGTATGCTCATTAAGCCACTAGTGGATTATTTGTTACAGCCACTCATGTTATTGATAAAATTAGCTTTGACTTTGTTATTAAAAGAGAAAGATGATTTAATTAATTATTGTAACTTAAAATGGAAGAATGAAGCCAGCAAGACTTTTTGCTTTGGGCTGCCAAGTGCACCATAAAAACTAGATTTTCTTCGTTCACTCGTCTATCTGATAACCCATTTCCAAAAGAAAGACTATTTTTACCTTCTTCCTACTTTGCAACTTTTTTCTTTGTACTTGAAGCCAAATTCTTAGAGTGTTTTTTATTTCCACATCAGTAAATTTCACTTTCTAAATATACAGTATTTCTGTTTCATTTCCAAATTGAAGTGGACACACCTTTAAAGCCACACAGCTCTGCACAGCTGCTTTTGCACCCTAGTTCCCCTCACATCATCCAGGTCCCAGCATCCCCACTGCCAGTACAGACCGACAGGCAGCCACCATTTTTGATGGCTTAGCTTTCCTCCAGGGTTTCCTTATGTAAATATAGATGTTTAAATCTTCCTTTTTCTATGTAAAAGCAAAGAACATTATTACAGTTCTTACTGCTGTTTCCACTTTTCGTTTCTTGGATCTCTATCAGCACACAGACGTTGTCCTCACTGTTTGTGACAGCTACTCTCTGTTTCCTTGTCAGTTAATACCTAGGGGCAGACTAATGACCCTTCCCATTTGTGGAGACTCAAAAACATCTTCAGGCCTCTGGAAATTCTCTGCCTCTATCTTTCCAGGGTATTTGTGTCTTCTGAGTGTCTGTGTCACTACCCTTCAGGCATAAAATGCCAGGACCTGCCCTTCTCCTGTTGCACATAAATACAAAATCATGGAAAGAGGTGCGGGGATTATAGAGAACCAAAGGGTGAATGGGGAGAAGGAAGGCGCCCCTCACGGTCTAGGGCTCCGCCTTCAGGTGCTTGTGTTCTTACCCAGAACAAACACTGGCTGTCTTGCGGTCAGGAAAGTCTGTTTTCACCATTTTGGCCTCCAGAGGACTTGGCTGGTGGTTGTTGGGATGTTTGTTACATGGGCGCACACACTGTCTCCGGCTGTTTTGTTTTGCGGACTCCCCTTCTTTCTCCCACAGCCCTCAGCAGTCTTGAGAGCCCTCCTGCTAGTTCGGGATGCTTTTGAGCGTCCCTCCGGTTGGCCCTGCCCACCCAGGGCTCAGCTTCAGCTGCTGCCTTTGTGGATGGCTTCCTGCGCCTGCCCTTCGTTCATCTTCTCTCGTGTTCAGGCTTGTAACAGCCTACCTCTAGTGTACGTGTGCCCTGTGTGTGCTCTGTGCGGTGGCTGTACGTCAGTTTATTTATTCTTTTGCTGTACTGCACGGCATGTGAAATCTTAGTTCCCCAACCACACATGGAACCATGCCCTCGATAGTGGAAGCACAGAGTGCTAACCGCTGGGCCACCAGGGGACTCCCCTCGTTCACCTCTGTAACAGGGCATTAGGAGATGTGTCTTATAAATGAAAATGCAGGTCCAGAGGGATCACAAAACTCGTTAGGGCTGTAATTTGGAGTCACTGCACTTGATTATTACCTAGAAGCTCACACTCATTAGTTAGGGACCTATAGCTAGAGGTTATTCAGGCTGTATCTTGGAGTCACTGCACTTGATTGTTACCTAGAATCTCACACTCAAAACATAGAATGTAAACATTAGGACCTTGGGATGTCCGAATTCTATCCTCGGTTCTGCTGCAGTTGATGGCGTTGAGCCGCTTCCTTGTACCAACGTTTCATCATCTGGAAGGTTTGGAGGCTGGACTAGGTACCTAAAGCCTCTTCATGAGCTAGTTGTGATTTTAGGTGTAAATCTAGGCTTGCTTGTCATGCTGGGCCTGTCACTAGATCCTCTGCACTCCTGAGAGCCAAGGCGGTTTCTGCTTAGAGTGATCCCGTGGTGTGCCGCTTCTGTTTTGTAGGGATTTAAGCACCAAGTCAGCAGATTTTATGTAGGTGATAAATCCTACCCTCCCCCCACATTATGTAATACACTTACTGTCTTACTAAATGGTATTTCCATTCTATTAAAGAAAATTTCTGTCTGCTTGACTTAATTTTTAAGCAAAAAATACATAGCTGATTTGTTTTAATGATTACTTCTTCAAAACTTCAGGTATAACCTGGAAAGACATGTGGGTTGGTTGATTTATTTCTTAATTTTTTCCTGTAAGTTTAAATCCATTTTCCTGGCTTCAGAAAGCCACCAGTCTGTCAGATTAGGCGCTCCCTAATCGCCTCGTCTCCCTTCCCCTCCTAAATACCTGTCTCTTATACACATCTAGATGTGTATAAGAGACAGATTTTAATATTACTATATTGCATTATAACATGATACAATCATTAGTAAAGAAATGAAGACTTTGTAATGAATGGTCTTATGTTTTATATTTCTATTAGTAAAGAATATAATGAATATTTTATGTTTATATTTTATATATTTATAAGATTATATAAATTAATATATGTTTGTAAATATTTTAAATTTATATAATTGTATAAATTATGTTATATAATTATATATTTATAAATGTATATATTAGTAAAGAAGAAGACTTTGTCATGATCTATATTTTATGTCTGAATATTCTTATTTAAATATCAGGTTTTTAACACACCTTCTGCAATGGGGTCTGATTTTCACTTTTGATATGCTCTGTATAAAGGTGGCTTTTCTAGCCTACATATAAAATGATATTTCTTTGATTTTTAATAAAAAGAGCTAATACCTTACTGGATATCAATTAAAAAGAATAGTTTTATTTTTATAATTTAAGGATAATTTATTAGCAGAAAGTAAAAAATGAAATACTACATTTTCAATTGTTGTTTATCCAATTTGGACTGTATATAACTAGTTATTTATTTTAAATTATTTTATGCAAAATATTTCACTTAATTTTTTTCTTCTTGTTGCAGGAGCTAGAGTTAATGCCAAAGACAGCAAATGGTTGACACCTTTACACAGAGCAGTTGCATCTTGTAGTGAGGTATGAGATTTCTCTTGGTAAATACATTGTATGTGAAATCATTATGCAAGCCTGCCTGTGAGCCCATGTGCAGATCCTGTATTTTCAAAAAAGGAACAAGCAACTGAAACTACCTAGACTGGTCACTTTACTTTGAAGTTTGTACAAACCAAGTTAATTGTTCCATGTTCCTTTTGTGACTAAGACCTCTTAGAGAGTCTGAAGTGGCAGAGAATAGAAAACTCTCCTTTTGTACTTCCTACAGGACAGCAGTTATCTTTCTATCTTAGAAATCCCTCATCAAGGCTTTTCTCTGCTGACTGGTTCACAGTAGCCTGATAGACTTATTTCAGAGGTGCTGCTGGTTGTGACCAGGAAATAATGTAATGATTAAATGAAATATTGTTTAGGAAAACTGCAAAATTCATTTTGGAAACATTACTAGTTCTCCTGTGTTGCCAGTTCTAAATATAATCTTCAGTTCAGTTCAGTTCAGTTGTTCAGTCGTGTCCGACTCTTTGCGACCCCATGAATCGCAGCACGCCAGGCCTCCCTGTTCATTACCATCTCTCGGAGTTCACTCAGACTCACGTCCATCGATGTTAAGTGTCTTATGAAGAACAACAGTTCCTTCTTATTTATAATCCTGTGCTTTGTTTGATCTTCAAGATAACTGACATTTTGTGAGAATTCATTTTTATATTTGTCATTATCTTCTAACCCTCATAAATCCTTGAAGAATAAAAATATTTTGAAGAAACTGTGTAGTTAACAATTTGCTAGAAACCAGCCAGCTGTTGGGTAGCAAATATGATAACGAGTATCTGGACCCTCTTTTTTTCTGTCATTTTACTGCCTTTCTGAAATGGATTGTGTATGTGTTACAAATGCATTGTGCCCAGAGCACACCTTTTACCCATTTTATTTGATTCTTGTTGAAAACATTTTAAAAAATAATTTAAAGTATAAAAGGGTATGATGGTGTAGAGTAGTATTTTCTTCAGTTACTGAGATTGTGAGAGATGGAGAGGGTCGCTCCTGCTCCTTCTCCCCATCATGGGACCAGGGCCTTCTTAAGTCTGCTCATTCTCTGTACTAATCTCAAACTACATCTTGAACACAAAGCAAGAGCTGGGCAGGTGAGGAGGAGTGGAGGACAAAGTGACTGGGAAGGACTGTGAACGCTGTGGTGTGACGGAGGCGGTCTGTTGGCCACAAACCTCAGGTTGGGAGAAGGAGGGAGGGAACAGGGGTCTTGGTGGCTACAACTGATGAACTGCAGGGCCTGGACTAGGGGAAACTGGCTTCAGGTATCACCTGCCACGCTCTAGCTGGATGATCTTAGGCAAATCTGGGAATTCTGGAAACTTAAGACATATTAACCAAAATACTTTGAACTCTGAAATTCATGGTAATATTATTGAGATTGTGGCTGCTGCTAAGTCACTTCAGTCGTGTCCGACTCTGTGCGACCCCACAGACGGCAGCCCACCAGGCTCCCCCATCCCTGGGATTCTCCAGGCAAGAACACTGGAGTGGGTTGCCACTTTGAGATTGTGGCTAGCCCTCTTGTAAAGAAGTTTCTTTAGATAAAGGCAATCAAGGAAGATAAGCGTTACCATCATTGCAACTTTTTGGTAAGTTTATCATATTTGCCTATTTTTTTGGCATGACTCTTGGGAATGTGACTTAAATTTAGTGGAGTTTTACCAGATTAAATTATCAGGAAGAACACTTTGTATATTTGTAGAGATAACAGACCAAAAATTCTTAAAATATAACGTTAGAGGCAGATTGCAGGTTCACCCAGAGATCTAACTGCTGATTTTTTAAAATTATGTATGTAGCTTGAACTTAAGGGCAAGCTGTGGGTTAGAAAGCTAATCCTAATAAGTTTAAGCTTTTCAACCTAAAACTAAGTTTAGTCTTTCACAGAAGTTAACTCTTTATGGACAGTGGATGTCTTAAGGGTTAGTTTCCTCCCTGAACTTGGGTTGAGAAAGACTGCTTCCAGTGAAGTACCCCCCATTCCAGCTCTCCATCCATGACACACCTACTCGTATTGCCTGGCTGCCTCATCTTTCCTCCACCACTGGTTTGTGACTGTCATTCTTCAAGTGTCGCATACAGTTCAGTTCAGTTCAGTTCAGTCGCTCAGTCGTGTCCAACTCTTTGCGACCCCATGAATCGCAGCACGCCAGGCCTCCCTGTTCATCACCATCTCTCGGAGGTCACTCAGACTCACATCCATCGAGTCAGTGACGCCATCCAGCCATCTCATCCTCGGTCGTCCCCTTCTCCTCCTGCCCCCAATCCCTCCCAGCATCAGAGTCTTTTCCAACGAGTCAACTCTTCGCATGAGGTGGCCAAAGTACTGGAGTTTCAGCTTTAGCATCATTCCTTCCAAAGAAAACCCAGGGTTGATCTCCTTCAGAATGGACTGGTTGGATCTCCTTGCAGTCCAAGGGACTCTCAAGAGTCTTCTCCAACACCACACTTCAAAAGCATCAATTCTTCGGTGATCAGCCTTCTTCACAGTCCAACTCTCACATCCATACATGACCACAGGAAAAACCATAGCCTTGACTAGAGGACCTTAGTCGGCAAAGTAATGTCTCTGCTTTTGAAAATCCTATCTAGGTTGGACAATAACCTTTCTTCCAAGGAGTAAGCGTCTTCTAATTTCATGGCTGCAGTCACCATCAGCAGTGATTTTGGAGCCCAAAAAAATAAAGTCTGGCACTGTTTCCACTGTTTCCCCATCTATTTCCCATGAAGTGATGGGACCAGATGCCATGATCTTCGTTTTCTGAATGTTGAGCTTTAAGCCAACTTTTTCACTCTCCTCTTTCACTTTCATCAAGAGGCCTTTTAGCTCCTCTTCACTTTCTGCCATAAGGGTGGTGTCATCTGCATATCTGAGGTTATTGATATTTCTCCCGGCAATCTTGATTCCAGCTTGTGTTTCTTCCAGTCCAGCTCAGTCACCATCAGCAGTGATTTTGGAGCCCAAAAAAATAAAGTCTGGCACTGTTTCCACTGTTTCCCCATCTATTTCTCTCTGTAAATGTATTCTGTATTCTGAATAGATCGATTTCTGAATGTTAGGGGTGTGTGTGTATTTATTTATTTATTTTTTAAAAGCCACATCACACTGGGTCCTCTGAAGGATATGCATTTATTGTCTTTTAACATAACCCCAAGAATTATCATTTTAGTTCTGTCAAGATAACTGAGTTTAAAATAGATCACCATGTGAAGTATTAGTGGTTCCCCCGAACATTGCATTTATTTGCAAATGGGTTAGCCCTTCTTTTTGCTGTGCCTGACCCCAAGCTATGAATAAATACTCTTCAGGTATTATTTAAACTTTTGTTATCACCCCATCCCCATATTTCATAATCATATGTAAATCAAGGCTGTGGTCAAGAAGAGATAAGAAAGCCTTCTTCAGCGATCAATGCAAAGAAATAGAGGAAAACAACAGAATGGGAAAGACTAGAGTATCACGGACTCGATGGACGTGAGTCTGAGTGAACTCCGAGAGATGGTGATGAACAGGGAGGCCTGGCGTGCTGCGATTCATGGGGTCGCAAAGAGTCGGACACGACTGAGCGACTGAACTGAACTGAACTGATGTAAATCAATGTCCTAGGGTATAACTGGTGTGTTTGAAATCAAGGCCACCTGCAGCGTTTCTTACACATATGTACACATATGTACCTCTGGTGGCAGTTCAGTCACTAAGTCATGTCCGATTCTTGCGACCCCATGGACTGTAGCCTGCCAGGCTCCTCTGTCCATGGGATTCTCCAGGCAGGAATACTGGAGTGGGTTTCCATTTGCTTCTCCAGAGGATCTTCCCAACCCAGGAATCGAACCCGGGTCTCCTGCATTGCAGACAGATTCTTCACCAACTGAGCTATGAGGAAAGCACATATTATGTACCTTCTAATAATGGGGAAATTAAGATCAAGGTTATTCTGGTAATTTTGTCATTAGTAAAACTATGTATATCCTACATAGTTATCCCTACAGGTTTTTTCCTGAATGCTTGTAATGTGTTGATAATAAAATATAGAATTTTACAAGGGTTTGACATCAGGCTCATTGGTTTGCAATTTCCAGAAATGTACCCTTTTTTAATTTTTGTTTTTGATGTCTCCTGTCCTTAGTTCTTTGAAAGCATTACTCGTTGGTGTCCCACTCTTTGCGACCCCATGGACTATGTAGCCCGCTAGGCTCCTCTGTCCGTGGAGCTGTCCAGGCAAGAATACTGGAGTGGGTTGCCCTTCCCTTCTCCGGGGGATCTTCCTAACCCAGGGATCGAACCCTCGGGTCTCCTGCACTGCAGGCAGTTTCTTTACCATCTGAGCCACCAGGAAAGCCAGTTTTCTCCAGGTTGTCGAAGGTCACTGCTGTTGTGATATGACACTGGCCTATATTATTCTGAGCTGTAGTGTAGATATGTCAATAGTAGCTCATCTGCCACAACAGAATACCACAAACTGGGTGGCTTAAACAACAGAACTGCGTTTTCTCACAGTCTGGAGGCTAGACGTCCCAGAGGAAGGCTCCCAGGGTCAGCTTCGACACGGCCTCTCCTCCTGGCTGTGACGCCTGCATTCTCACTGTGCCCCCACGCTGGTGAGGCAGGGGCAGGGGAGGGTCTCTTCCTGGCTTCAGAAAGCCACCAGTCTGTCAGATTAGGCGCTCCCTAATCGCCTCGTCTCCCTTCCCCTCCTAAATACGCTCTGGTTGGGGGAGGCAGGACTTCACCGTGTGAACGTCAGGGTACACAGTTAAGTCCCTAACAGAGGACTCAGGATTCAGGCTAATCTGTCCTGATTCTAGAGTCTTAGCCATTGTGGTGGGTGCCATCTACCCACCGTCAACCATAAACTGGATTGATTCTTGCTTTTTTGTGAAACAGAAGTGTAGCTTTGGTTTCTCTCTCGTCGCTGATGGAGCACAAATACTCCACACACTCTTCAGGAGCTTGCAGGCGTGCATTGTGCACTCCAGCTGGACATGATTGAGGCAGGCACGCCCGTCATCTGTAGTGCACTCTATTTGCCCCATTTACCTAGTTACGAATTCCTCACGTTGCTTCTGGTTCTCTCCCATGAGCGTGTTGCAGAGATCCTGACAGTGCTTGTACTCCGTTCTCCATGTTTCTGAGCACATGTTGCTCTACATGTGTATTTTCCCTGTGGTCCCTTTTTTAAATTGAAATATAATTTACAGTAAAGTGCACAGAGTCTGAGTGTGTAGTCGTGCGTTTCAGCAGATGTATCCAGCTGTGCAGCCTTTTTCTGAGTCTAGGTTACACGATTCCGTCACTCCAGGCGGTGCCTTCCTGTCCCTTTTCAGTCAGGCCCGCCTGTCCCCAGAGGCAAGCGCTGTTCTGATTTCTCTCACCACGGAGTAATTTTGCCTGTTCTAGAATTTTGTAAGAATGGAATCATACAATGCGTACTCTTACATCTTGACTTCTTTTGCAGTTGGTGCTTTTTGTTGTGTACATTGGTGGTTCATTTCTTTGTATTGCGAAGCAGTGTTTCCTGTGTGTATATGCGACAGTTGTACCTATTTTCCTATAGGTGGACACTTGCATCTCTTTTTTGACTCTTATGAGTAAATAGAAGATTGCTATGACATTTTCAGATGCATCTTTTAAATTTTCTCTTGGGTAAAATAGTTGGAATAGAGTTGTGAGGTCAGAGGGCAGGCCTTTGTATGTCCTTAATTAACTACTTAGCAGATTGATAGATTGATGGGCATCTCTCCAGCCTTTTGCCATTTCTCAGATTTCATACAGTCCCGATTACTTTTTATTTCAAAGGCTATACGTGAATCATGAATAATAGTATTTTGTTTGGTATTTCTTGCTATATTGCAGTTATAGTTATTTTAATTTTTGAACACTGTGTACATTAGCTTTTTTTGTTTGATAACAGTCTTGAAAGGAGTGGTGGGCAGGTGCTAGTTCCCCCTGTTACTGATAAGAAGACCAGGGGCTCAGTTTCCTAGATTTGAACAGCTATGCCTTGTAAATGGCAGAGCTGAGGTAATTTGCTTCTGGCCTTCTTCATCTCGTGTATAGTCTGTCACTCATCTGCCAAGAATAGGATTGTCCCTGCAAGGAGAAGGTTCTTGCTGTGTTTAGTTCTGATTATACTGCTTACTACTGAAGGCTTACTGGATTCCTTTTGATTTTGCCATAAGTCCAGTTTATGGATGTATTGTGACATTTTCCTTGTGTTCTGGGAGACCAACACTTTGAATAGTAAACTGTTAGTTTGGCTTGTTAACACCAACTCTCCCACAAGGTAGAATCACAGCAAAAACTTCCTTTCTTCCCTCCCCCCTCGCTCTCTCTCTCACTCTCTAATGAACTAGATCCTAGTGATTTTTCGTTTTGTAAAATAGAGCATGTGTAATACCTTCAGTTCAGTTCAGTTCAGTCGCTCAGTCGTGTCCGACTCTTTGCGACCCCATGAATCGCAGCACGCCAGGCCTCCCCTGTCCATCATCATCTCTGGGAGTTGACTCAGACTCACGTCCATCGAGTCAGTGATGCCATCCAGCCATCTCATCCTCGGTCATCCCCTTCTCCTCCTGCCCCCAATCCCTCCCAGCATCAAAGTCTTTTCCAGTGAGTCAACTCTTCGCATGAGGTGGCCAAAGTACTGGAGTTTCAGCTTTAGCATCATTCCTTCCAAAGAAATCCCAGGGTTGATCTCCTTCAGAATGGACTGGTTGGATCTCCTTGCAGTCCAAGGGACTCTCAAG
>SJYT01049200.1:398683-411655 GCA_006410635.1 Cephalophus harveyi
CCAGCGTTTCTCATGATGTACTCTGCATAGAAGTTAAATAAGCAGGGTGACAATATACAGCCTTGAGTAATACCTTAGGAAATAGTATGTTTAAAATTTTTTTGTATTTAATGGCAAAGTGATAAATCTAATTTTTAAAGGTTTGAAATTATAAGTTAATTGTATCTCACCATCTAGAAAAGCAAGAGTAGTGATGAATGCTTTTGAAGAATGTTCGTCAGTATTTCTTCTTGTACATTTTGATGGAGATTGATGGCTATGCCTCAGTTGGAGGATGAACAAAGGGAATATTTTATCTTGCTGTATCTTGCATGGCTCTGAGTACTGCCTTTAGTTCAAGGTATTTTGTTTTCTGGCTTGTTTATAGCAGGGTCTACCAAACTTTTTATTTCCTCAAGAAATTGGTTTTCCATCTTGCATGTCAATTTCTAAAGCTGTTAAGTCATTTGTCTTATGTAACTTATATCTTCATGTGTTTCAGGAAGCAGTTCAGGTGCTGTTGAAGCATTCTGCAGATGTTAACGCTCGAGACAAAAACTGGCAAACCCCTTTGCACACAGCGGCTGCTAACAAAGCCGTCAAGTGCGCGGAGGCCTTGGTGCCTCTTCTGAGCAATGTGAACGTGTCCGATCGGGCAGGGAGGACTGCGCTGCACCATGCAGCTCTCAGCGGCCATGGGGAGGTAGGCGGTGCCCCTCCCCCAGTGACTCTCTGCGCCCCCCACCCCCGTTAGTAATGAACTCGCCTGTCCTGCTCCTTTTCGTTTATGTTTGCCTTCTTCAAACCCTCAGACTTCTTTTGATCATAATTCATGATCTAACTTTCTCACATTTAGAAATTTATCAGATACAGCCCCAACCAACACTGCTGCTGCTGCTGCGTCGCTTCAGTCATGTCCAACTCTGTGCAACCCCATAGACGGCAGCCCACTAGGCTCCTCTGTCTCTGGGATTCTCCAGGCAAGAACACTGGAGTGGGTTGCCATTTCCCTCTCCAGTGCATGAAAGTGAAAAGTGAAAGTAAAGTCGCTCAGTCGTGCCCTACTCTTAGCGACCTCATGGACTGCAGCCTACCAGGCTCCTCCGTCCATGGGATTTTGCAGGCAAGAGTACTGACACTACTAACTGTAAAACAATCTGAAAAGTTTATTCTGTCATTGAATGAAAAAATATCTAGGAAGTCAGAGCAGTTTCGTTGTTGTCCCAGAAAGATGGTAGCAGAGGAAGGTAGAGTATAGAAAACATTTTTCTTACAGTTTATTTTGAACATTTAGTCAAGATTTCATTGATGACAGGCCATCAAAAGAAAACAGTTTAAAAAAATAGTAGCTATCTTATACAGCAAGCATTGGCTAATGTTAGGTGTGTTGTAGCAAAGAGTGGGACTTATGTATGTACACAGAAGATGGAGGAAAAAATGAGACTCGGTTAGAAGAACCTTTGAGGCTAGCTTGTCCAGTCCTTCATTTTTTTTGCAGACACAGAAAGGGGTAAATATAAATGATCCTACTGTACAGCAGAGGGAGCTACAATGAATATCTTATGATAACCTATAATGGAGAAGAATTTGAAATATATATATATGTATATGTAACTGAATCACTTTGCTATCTACCTGAAACATTGTAAATCAACTATATTTTGATTTAAAAAAGAAGTAAAGTGGCCTCCCTGGATTCGCTGGCTGAGCGCTTGCTGCTGCCGTGTCATTTTCACTCCTCTTCCCGGTTTTTGCAACATAAAGAGTTCTTGCCTCCACTGCAGTTCCAGTCACTAGATGAGTCCCTTTTTGACATCCGCAGTGCCCTTTCCAACAGGAAAACTGCTGTAAATATGTTTAGACAGAATGAAACTAACCACTCTTGGTACATTTCGAGCTAAGTAGATTGCAATGGCCTTCAGGTCTAATCATATTACGGATACTTCATTTGTGTTTGAGTTAAATTTAAGACATTTCTGGAATCAGAAAGCACTTTGAATTTTAATAATACTTTGAGCTATAAAAGAATAAAACATGTTGTTAAATACTCTCCCTTTATACTTCCCAGATTTGTGCTTAGCTGTTCATAAAATACCAGGACACAAAGTGGCATCTTTAAAAGATATTGATGCCTGACTTCAATAACAACTGCAATAAAACCTTTTGTTGTATTTTGTCCTGTTGTTTATTAAATTATGTTAAAGCATTCAGTATATAATCTAGTGTTTCTGCAAGTGCAGAAATTCAATGCCAGAGAGATTTGAGATGAGTCTTGATGATGGATATTCATGAACAGTTCTCAATTTTGATGAAACTATGTTTATTTTTATTCCAGATGGTCAAATTACTCTTGTCTAGAGGTGCCAATATTAACGCTTTTGACAAGAAAGATAGACGTGCTATCCACTGGGCAGCATATATGGGTATGTATTTTTCAAAACTTCTTTATATTAAGTATTGAGGAAAAGTTGGATGTTGTCATTATTGCATTTGTATAGCATGTCTTTTAGGATAGTGAGAAGTTATATTTCAGTTTGCTGCCCAAAGGAAACCAGCTTTGCGGTGGGGGAGGCTAGGAAACAGGAGTACCTTGGGTCCACTTCTCTTGCTGCTGCTGCTGCTGCTAAGTCACATCAGTCATGTCCGACTCTGTGCAACCCCATAGACGGCAGCCCACCAGGCTCCCCTGTCCCTGGGATTCTCCAGGCAAGAACACTGGAGTGGGTTGCCATTTCTTTCTGCAATGCATGAAAGTGAAAAGTGAAAGGGAAGTTGCTCAGTCGTGCTGACTCTTAAGTGACCCCATGGATGGCAGCCCACCAGGCTCCCCCATCACTGGGATTCTCCAGGCAAGGGTACTGGAGTGGGTTGCCAGTGCCTTCTCCCCGTTTCCCTTGGAAGCTGTTTAAAATTAATTCTGTGTACCTTTAAAGGGAGAGACATCCTAGACAGAAGCCTGGGATACAGTTTAGATTGGTATTTACTAAAAGCTCATTCTTAAACCCATCCTGAACACATCTTTGTTTGTATGGGAATATTAAGGTAGAAGTTGTGAAGATGTATTAGAAAGCCTGTTACCGGACTTCCCTGGTGGTGCAGTGGATAAGAACCTGCCTGCCTGACAGTGCAGGGGACATAGCTTCCAGCCCCGGTCCAGGAAGATCCCACGTGCTGCAGGGCAACTAAGGCCGTGCAGCACAGCTCCTGAGCCCATGCGCTGTAACTCCTGGAGCCCATGCTCAACAGCAAGAGAAGCTGCCACAATGGGAAGCCCGTGCACCGCAGCTGGAGAGTCGCCCCTGCTCACCGCAGCTAGAAAAATGCCTGAGCAGCAATGAAGACCTAGCACAGCCAAAAATAAACAAATAATTTTTTTTGAAAACCCACTGGGCCAAGCACTGGACTAAATAGGCATATCCTGTTTGGTTTCTACCACAGTAATTTCACAGAAAGAAACAGGTGTAGATATCAACTTTTCTGCTTCTAACATTCTTGAGGAAATTCCCTGGTGGTCCAGTGGTTAGGACTGCGTTTCACTGCCAAGAGCATATGTTCAGTCCCAGGTCGGGTAACTAAGATCCCACACATTGCACCACACAGCCAGAAAAGAGCTGGAATTCTTGAAAAGTCTTAGGATCTCCAGAATCTGCTTTCTGAAACAGTCCATAGGGCAATGGTCTTGGGGCAGACCGCTTAAGACCTGTGTCACTCCATGAGCAGAGCGCTACCAAAGCATTAATGGGTTCTTGAGGTGACTTGGACAGCGAGGGAGAAGCGTCAGCCTTCCTCAGGATACTCACGAAAGAACAGAAGAGATGCTGGCTTGTGGGTGCTGAAACCACGCAGGCTGAAGTGAATCTCAGCCTGCCCCTAACTTTGCAAGTCCTGCAGGGCGCGGCTGTGCCTCAGGAAGGAAGCCGTGGATGGAGGCATCTTAAAGTAGAGAGGACTTCCTCTCTTTGCAGCCCTGGAGCCCAGGACTTTTTCTCTTCCTCCCAGAAGTCCATTCTGCTTCTGCTGTGCTGTCTCTTCTTGCTTAGGAAAAGTCGCACGGACTGATGGCGCTGTTGTGTCATGCTGCTGTTGTGTCGTGCCGCTCTCTTCCCTCTCATACTGGAGTACCTCTCGTGCTGACCACAAAGGCAGTCTAGCCCCTCTGCACACAGGCATGGCCTATTCCCGTTACTTCCTGCATTTGCCTTTGTCTTTTCCTAGCTCTCTCTTAAAACTAGAAGACTGATGGAAGATTACTGATTTAAAATTACTGTATAAAATTGTAAAATAGAAAAATGTAAGAAACCAAATGAACTCAAAGCAATTTGCCAACAGCACCAAGTCCAGGAAGATCTTTTACCTGTCATGGAAGTGACTCTGGGGCTGTTGGTGTTTCTCTCACTCCTGAGTTTGTGCCTCTAGTTATGTTATGGGCAGTTCTCTGCTGTTAATTGAAGGTAAAACATCCAGAAGCAAGTCTCCTGCAGTGTCCTCCTACCATCTCCTCACAGCCTGTAGATTTTCTGTATTAAAGTCTTGGGGATTTTTCTGAATACTCTAGAGTAGCTTGTTCTTGAAGACAGTTTAGGAACAATGAGTCTGATTTTAAACTATATAACTTATAGTAAAAGTTTCACACATTAAGCAGAGAGCATTAGGCTGTTTATCTTCAAAGAGTTAGGCTTGGCTAAGCAGCAGTTTTCATAAAATTAAAGGCCACAGAATTTTGTGGGTTGCCTCTAATTGGGTGTGTGTGTATCTCAGGGTCCTTGGATGGCTTTGTTTTTCTTGATCTGCTGAATGTCATTTTTTTAGGCTGATTGCGGATTGTAGAAAATATTTTGTATTTTTTGTGCCTCACAGTCCATTTAATTTCTGAGTGTAAACATTCAGAGGTTAATATTTTTTCTTTCCTTGTCTCTTCCTTTCTTTGAGCTTGGAGAAAGAAGAGTATTTACACCCAATTTCAAAAGCTGTTCAATTGTTTTAGGTGTTCAGAATTAAAAGGAGCTAAATATAAAAGTAGGGAGCTATTCATTACCTGGTCTGTTAGACAGGCCTGAAGTCTAGATCACTGTCACCTCTAGAGGCTCTGTCAGTATTAGCCCAGGAAACACTGGAATCACATGTGTTCCGGTAATTTATTTCTCCCAGGCTTCCTTCTTTGCCTGCTATCTCCTGGCTGAGACTACTTTTCTCTTTCGGCTCTACCTCTCACCCTGAGCTGTGACTAAATACTCTGAATTCTCAGCTCCATCCTCACCCCAAATGAATTGATCATTGTCCCCTCCCTCCCCTGTATTTGCTCCTACTATGAACCTTCATTAAGATCCTGTTTATTCACTCATCTTTTCTGTTGCACAGTGCTTTTAACAAAATGCACTGAGTGATGACTCTGAGATAGAGGATACTAAATAAAGGTTAATTACCTTAGCAGTTCATTACATTATTTCTTCTAAAAGCAGTTCATAATTTATGAAATGATTTGGTTTTTGTTTTTTTTTTTCCCTGCACCTTTTCTTTCCATAAAAATAAGCAGACCTACTGTATAGCGCAGGGAACTCTACTTGATAATCTCTAATGACCTGTATGGGGAAAGGATCTTAAAAAAAAAGAGTGGATATATGTATATGTGTAACTAATTCACTTTGCTCTATAGTAGAAACGAACACATTTTAAGCCAACTATACTCCTATAGAAATTGAAAAAAAAAAACATAGCTTGTTTTATTTATACATTCATGAACAAAAGAAAAATACAGAGAATTTTCCAAATTCCTGAAGGATAATGATTAGACTTACTAAGCTTACATTGCTTGGATATAATTATTTTTAAAGAATGTTGTTACTGATTACAGAATTCAGTATGCCATGCTTATCTACTGAATGCTGTCTTCTGAAAATAAACTCAGATAAGTTGAATGAAATCTAGTCCCCTTGGGTACCATCATTTTATATATTGATAAGGAAAACACATACATATTCTGGCTAGGGTCTGCCTAGCTAGAACAGTATATTTATTTCACTGTAGAACTCTCTTGCCTTTTTTCTTTAAATAAGTCACACCAAACCGTATTTCAGAAATGTGCTTAAATATTTGTCAGTTTTAAGATAGTAAATTTGCTTACATGTGGCATCTTTTAAAAATAGGTTTTTATCAACATCAGGAAAAGTTCACACTTCCTGGAATCTACATAGTTAATAAGATCTGCGTCATTTACTTAGAGTGATATATTGATTTTGAACAGTTTTTCCAGTATGTTTGTGTTATGGGCCTTCTAGACTTAAAAATCAGAAGAATTTGTTTCTTTTTGGCCTATTAGTGAATAATATGCATTTGCCTGGCATTTATGTGTGACCCTCCTGGGTATTACAGGTCCTGATTTTTAATACATTACGACAAACCCAAGTAGTTGTTTTTTCTAGAGCCATAGGTCAGAGAAGTATCATGTCTGTCTTGAGAGAGCTTTTGTACCAGCTACTGCTCTTACATGATAGTCACATTTATTTTGACATCTAATGATTTAATAGATATTCTTTTGATTTTTCCTTTCCTAAAAATGTAGATATTTTTCATATAAAGATGGGAAAAAATGTCTGAAACTATCCACTTTAATTGATAATTTATATATATAAACAACCAAATATGCTTGATTCTTTATACATAGTATCCTTATAGTATCCTTTTTTCAGGAGAGTGGGGTCCTATGTTTGAAAATCTCGTATTTATAGTTATTAACTTTATATACTCCTTTCCTATAAAGGCATATTAAAAATGACATCATGAACAACTTGTTTAATGCAACAAATGTTTATTGGCTGTCTGTTTTGTTTAAAGTATACCATGAAGGAGAACATAACCTATGACGTTTTCCTTTAAAGATCCATATTTGGGAACCTAATACATAAAAGTAATTAAAGTGTTAGTTAAATAATGATTCAAGTATAAGAAACATCACAAGGTATTATATGCTTATTAGATAGTATTTGTGGGTAGAGGGTGTTTTTGGCCATCTAATTCTAGGGAACTGAAAACCTTATAGAAAGACTTATTTATGAGACTTGTAGGGAAGATAGGAACTGACATGGCCTTCTTCATGGATTGATAGCAGTGATTAGAAAGAAACATCCCAGCAGAACATTCTGTACAGTGAAGAAACCGGTTTCGTGAACAGAGGCACAGTGGTGGGAAAGCTTTGGGGAGGAGGAGAAAGCACCGTATGGTCTAATCTGGTAAGATGTGAGGAGACAGGAAGGGAGACCAGGGGTCCTCTCACCTTTCAGATACAGGCCCCCTTCTGGGCCTCCTTGCATGGTTGGGGGAGCCTGAGGCTAGCTCTGACTAACGAAAGCCGCATGGCCTCTGGACCAGAGCATTTGATCAATGGTGTGAAGCTCTGAAGTCCCCTTTCTTGGCACAGTGACCAGCTGCCTTCAAGATTGTCAGCTCCATGTGTCTGGATCCTTGAGGGACTGAGCAGAGCCCTCTTGACAAGCTATCACGATGCTAATGCTGCTGCTAAGTCGCTTCAGTCGTGTCCGACTCTGTGCGACCCCATAGACAGCAGCCCACCAGGCTCCCCCATCCCTGGGATTCTCAATGCAAGAACACTGGAGTGGGTTGCCATTTCCTTCTCCAGTGCATGAAAGTGAAGAGTGAAAGTGAAGTTGCTTAGTCGTGTCCAACTCTTAGCGACCCCATGGACTGCAGCCTACCAGGCTCCTCTGTCCATGGAATTTTCCAGGCAAGAGCACTCGAGTGGGGTGCCATTGCCTTCTCTGATAATGCTAATGAGAAAACACTAGTTATTTAGACCACTGAGATTTGAGAGTCAGGCATGGGTGAGTAACTAAGATTGTTAAGGACGGCTGGTGGAAATAGTGAGAGAGAAGTTTTTAGCTTAATGTTCCAAAGACCTGACATTTTTAAGAAATATGCCCAATTCACTCCCAGATTTCTGAATAGAAGAAGATTCCACTAAAGCTTGCAAACATAAGCTAACGTCTTATATTAGACATAAAAAGCTAGCTTAGTAACTTGAGAGTATATTAAAAACAACCTTGGAAGCATGATCTAGGGGAAAGGAAGATTGCAGGGTCATCATTGGATAAGATAATTAAATGTATTATTTTCAGCTATTTGTTGCTCCTGTCAACATTTATCAAAATTATCCTGAATTCTTATTTTTCCCTTGTGTCCACTCTCTGGTTATAGTGCGATTAATTGGTGACTTGTCGAGCATTGTCTAGTTAATTTGTATTTTTACCTGTCTTTAAAGATATTCAGGATCGTATTGTATTTCATATTTTCCATACGCTCTCTGATTGTTTTTTTCTTCATAAACACAATTTCAGGTCACATTGAAGTAGTGAAATTACTTGTGGCACACGGAGCTGAGGTGACATGCAAGGACAAGAAGTCTTACACGCCTCTCCACGCAGCAGCCTCCAGCGGGATGATCAGCGTGGTCAAGTACCTTCTCGATCTTGGGGTTGATGTAGGTATACAGACTAAGCAGGATGAAGAATGGAGCGTTTTGTGTGTTTGTGATTTCATTGTGGGTGGAAGTTTTTTCAAATTTAAAAGATGTTTTCTTACAATAACGTTTTTGTCTTTTAATAGTGTTAACGTTTATACTCCTTTACATAATATACAGTCTGCTGATGTCTAACTAAGACATGAAGTTAGTCAGATGTGTTAAGAGGTAGAATATTTTCCAAAGATGAATGATTGATTGACAGAGGTTTTCCTTTTTCATCACATTCTAGCCCCCTATAGCTTCATTTCAACTGTGGAAACCATCAGATCAGACATACCTGAATTATTTTCCTAAGTGGCTTGGTTATTGGTTATTGTTAGTAGTATTTGCCCAGTTTGTCTAATATTTCCTTTAAATGATTGTAGCTGTTCAAATTACAGTGTATTGGCCAGAAGTAGGCAGGGAAACTAGAGACTTCTGGCATCTAGTTAGCTGCAAGTGTTCCTTACTATATGAATCTGTTTGGTTAGGGAGGGGTTGC
Source organism: Cephalophus harveyi (assembly GCA_006410635.1). Taxonomy (NCBI): domain Eukaryota; kingdom Metazoa; phylum Chordata; class Mammalia; order Artiodactyla; family Bovidae; genus Cephalophus; species Cephalophus harveyi. The sequence goes on from SJYT01049200.1 coordinate 407,677, forward strand.
TTGCTTCATCTGAATATCTTTGATAGTAGAACCAGGACAGCTAAGAATACCTGGAGCTCCCACAGTCCATCCTTTATGCACATGTATGTTACATCCCACCCTGAGTAGACTTAGGGCTTCCCTGGTGGCTCAGCTGGTAAAGAACCTGTCTGCAGTGCAGGAGACTCGCGTTCAGTCCCTATGTTGGGAAGATCCCCTGGAGAAGGGATTAGTTACCCACTCCAGTATTCTGGCCTGAAGAATTCCATGGACTGTATAGTCCATGGGGTTGCGAAGAGCTGGACACGACTGAGCCACTTTTACTCAGTAGATGTACTCTTGTTTTAGGTACAGGTCTGACAAGCTCATCTAGTTCCTTAAAACACAGATTATCTGTTGTTTAGTTGCTAAGTCATGTCCGACTCTTCCACGACCCCATAGACTGTAGACCACCAGGGTCCTCTGTCCATGGGATTTCCCAGGAATAAGTGGGTTGTCATTTCCTTCTCCAGGGGATCATCCCAATCCAGGGATTGAACCCGTGTCTCCTGCATGGGCAGGCAGATTCTTTACCACTAAGCAATTGATTTAAAACAACCAGGAGAGAGGGAGGTAGTTTAGATCAGCTGCAAAGACAGAAAGATAGTTGGTGATCTGGTTGAACTATTTATTAATTTAAGGACTGTGTGAAGCTCTTAATTTTTGAAAGATAGGGATCAGAAAGCCAAACACAGTTAGGTAGAATCTTGTAGGGTGCAAACAGATAAAAAGGTTTTTTTTTTTTTTTTCCAACTCAGCACTTCCTATAGCTCTGTTTCGGCACAGAGATTATAATGCCCAAGAGACCCTTGATCTAGATAAATGAGACAGCCTACTTATGGTCACTGTTTCAAGTCTGTTCTGGGACAATTTTTAAAGCATATTTTATTGGCAGCAAAATAAACTCTGGTGAGAGTATTCTTCAAAAAAAGTGATCAGCCTTTGAGCCACTTAGTGACCCATGGCCTCTGATTGCATGACTCAGCTTCTAAGAGCTGCCACAACAAATGGCCATGAAGTGGGTGACTGAAGGCAGTAAAATATAATATCTCAAAGTTCTGGGAGCTCCAAGGGAGAGTCTGTTTTAGGTTGCCAGCTTTTGGTGATGAAATCTAGATAATTTGACTAAAGTTATGTGTGAGTTTTTCAGTTCCTCTAATTTCTGTTACTGGAGATCTGAGAAAGGAAAATGTTAAAGTTGTGATAAATTGGGCCCAACCACAAGGATAGAGGGCACAAAACTACCTTCAGCTTTGATAAGTCACTAGAAGGACTCCAGAAACTGACTGAGCACTATTATACTCACAGTTATGATTTATTACACAGAAAAAATACAAATTAAGATCAGCCAAAGGAAGAGACACACAAGTATTCTAAACAGAAAGCTCCTGTTGGCCTCTCCCTGCAGAGTTAGGACTCTAATCTCCCAGCATCAGAGTGGACATACGCACACAGTATTGCCAACCAGAGAAGCCCACCTGAGCTTTGTTATCAGAGTTTTGTTGAGATTCTATTACATAGGCATGATTGATCAGAATCGCTCATGTGGTTGATTTCAGTCCACTGAGACCAAGTGATCCAAAGCCAGATCACATGGCTGTTTATGTGGCCCTGCCTCCTGATCACATGGCTGTTTACGTGGCCCTGCCCCCTGAAGACTGTCCGCTCTGCTAACCCTCCCTCAGGTGCAGGGTAGCCAGCTGCCACCCTAGACAGAGACATGTCTATCAGGTGTGCTGTGGGTTACCTCCCAGAGGACAGGGGCAAAGGTAAAATTCTTCATTACAGGAAAGCTGTATAAACTTGAAAATATTAATCCAATATATTTTTTAAGGAATAGAAAGATAAACTTGAGTTACATGAATTATTTCTCAGTATCGATTACATTGTTTAGAGCATACTCGTTTTGGTTACATATCAGTGTTACATTGTTTAGAGCATACTCGTTTTGGTTACATATCAGTGTATCAGTATGTTGGCTGGAAAATATCTAGAGCCTAAGTTTGTTGCAAAAATGAGTTAAATAAATAGGAAAGGATGTCACTCATTTTTTAAAAATCTTGCCGTCTACTAAAAACCAACTTTTGTCTTTGGTCACTGTAAATGAACCAGGAGAAAATATGTGTGTTTTTCAGTATATGTTAATTTTCAGTTTGTGTTCATTTTTCATGATACTTAGAGTTAATGCTATAATTATCTCTTATCTAGAATGCTTTTTAAAATATTTGTTTTCATTTTCCTAAAATATCTCTTGAAATCATTCAGTTTTGTCTTGAAATAGACATTGTCTATATGATTTATATTCCCTGATGGTACAAAATTCATTTGACACCAAAATGCTGTAGTTATGTTCATTTTTTAAAAATAAGTTTAAAATTATAACCCTTATCTGTATTATTTATCCCTGTTTCTCACTTTAATAATTTGATTTCAACCACAACATTGTTAAGGTAGCTCACAACACTAATAATTAGGAAGACTGCATTTACATTGACATTTTTGTCTTCCAACAGATGAATGAACCAAACGCCTATGGAAATACACCTCTTCACGTAGCCTGCTACAATGGACAGGATGTTGTCGTGAATGAACTGATAGACTCTGGTGCTAATGTAAATCAGAAGAATGAGAAAGGGTTCACTCCTCTGCACTTTGCCGCTGCATCTACACACGGAGCATTGTGTTTAGAGCTTCTAGTAGGCAATGGGGCCGATGTCAATATGAAGGTAGGGAGCCAAATCAAAGTCCCTACCTAGTGTTTCGGGTTGGGCTATATTAATACTCTTGGTAGTACACACCATTCAGCAATAAAAAGGAATGAGTTTCTGGTACATACACAGATAAGTCTTAAAAGACTATACTGAGTAAAAGTGTTACACAAGAATTTGTTCACTGTTCCCACTTATATAAAGTTTTAGAACAGACAAATAGTAATGGGGTGCCAGACTGTCTATAGTTGGGGGTAGAAAACTGGACAGTTATTGTCTCTGGAGGAGGGATTGATAAAAAGGCGTGAAGGAACTTTCTGGTATGGTAGTAATGTCCTGTATTTTGAGAGCTTGGGTTATATGAATAAGATTTTGTCAAAACTCATCAAGTGGTACATTTAAGATTTCATAGGCCTCATTGCATGTAAATGTTCCCTTAGAAGGTTAAAAACCAAGCTAATATTGAACCTTGGTTAATGATACACATGCCAAGTGTTTTAGAGGCAATAAGTAGCATTATCTGTAGCTAATTTTGAAAAGTATCATTTAGGGACTTCCCTGGCAGTCCAGTGGTTAACATTCTGAGCTTCCACTACAGAGCAGGCATCGGTTTCATTCCTTGTTCTGCATACCACACAGCTTGGTCAAAAAAAAAAAAAAATCACTTAATAGCATGGGTGGGTGGAGAGAGAGGCTGATGTATGATAATGTTCATATAGTAAAATGTTAGCAGTACACTCTAGGTGGCATGCAAATGGGTGTTCACAGTAATATCCTTTCAACATTCCTGTTTTGAAATTTTTCACAATATTAGAAAAGTTAAAAGACAGCTATCAGTGTTTTACATACAAGGAATAGTTGATTTTTGGTCAGTCGCTTTCGAGAGTGAGCATTTGAGTTTTCAGTTCAGTTCAGTCGCTCAGTCGTGTTCGACTCTTTGTCACCCCGTGAATCGCAGCACGCCAGGCCTCCCTGTTCGTTACCATCTCTCGGAGTTCACTCAGACTCAGGTCCATCGAGTCAGTGATGCCATCCAGCCATCTCATCCTCGGTCATCCCCTTCTCCTCCTGCCCCCAATCCTTCCCAGCATCAGAGTCTTTTCCAATGAGTCATCTCTTCGCATGAGGTGGCCAAAGTACTGGAGTTTCAGCTTTAGCATCATTCCTTCCAAAGAAATCCCAGGGTTGATCTCCTTCAGAATGGACTGGTTGGATCTCCTTGCAGTCCAAGGGACTCTCCAGAGTCTTCTCCA
>SJYT01049200.1:412039-482888 GCA_006410635.1 Cephalophus harveyi
TCTGACACTGTTTCCACTGTTTCCCCACCTATTTCCCATGAAGTGATGGGACCAGATGCCATGATCTTCGTTTTCTGAATGTTGAGCTTTAAGCCAACTTTTTCGCTCTCCTCTTTCACTTTCATCAAGAGGCTTTTTAGCTCCTCTTCACTTTCTGCCATAAGGGTGGTGTCATCTGCATATCTGAGGTGATTGATATTTCTCCCGGCAATCTTGATTCCAGCTTGTGTTTCTTCCAGCCCAGCTGTTTCTCATGATGTACTCTGCATAGAAGTTAAATCAGCAGGGTGACAATATACAGCCTTGACGTACTCCTTTTCCTATTTGGAACCAGTCTGTTGTTCCATGTGCAGTTCTACCTGTTGCTTCCTGACCTGCATACAGATTTCTCAAGAGGCAGGTTAGGTGGTCTGGTATTCCCATCTCTTTCAGAATTTTCCACAGTTTATTGTGATCCACACAATCAAAGGCTTTGGCATAATCAATAAAGCAGAAATAGATGTTTTTCTGGAACTCTCTTGCTTTTTCCATGATCCAGCGGATGTTGGCAATTTGATCTCTGGTTCCTCTGCCTTTTCTAAAACCAGCTTGAACATCAGGGAGCTCACGGTTCACGTATTGCTGAAGCCTGGCTTGGAGAATTTTGAGCATTACTTTACTAGCATGTGAGATGAGTGCAATTGTGCGGTAGTTTGAGCATTCTTTTGCATTGCCTTTCTTTGGAATTGAAATGTATAACTTGTACTTAAGACTATTTCATGAATTACAGCACAGTGGCACTCAGGAAAGAGAAGGAGTTTCATGAACTACATTACTGAAGGATTTCTGTATGCAATTAGCCTAGAGAGACCACTCATTTTCCATGACTGAGACTAGACTGACGATCACAACAACTTCAGTGGCCCCCACATGCAGAAGGGCTCACAGTTCTTTGGGTCAGAAATTCACAGAGTAGACACTGGGTCTCCACTTACAGTCTCACATGAGCAAAACACAGGCACTCGTGAGACCGGGCACTCTGGGGCTGAGGTGACCTCCAGGCTCAGTCACCTGTGGCAAGATCAAGTCCTCAGGCTGCAGAACTTGGGTCCCTGGTCTCTTGCTGACTGTCAGCTCCTATCAGCCATTCTCAGTTCTGGTCACGGGGCTCCTCCAACTGCAAAGTCAACAGCAGAAGGTCTCACCCGAGACACTCTCCTGCTGCTCTGACCTCTTGTTCTTGTTTAATCACTCAGTTGTGTCCAACTCTTTTGCAACCCTGTGGACTGTAGCCCACCAGGCCCCTGCGTCCTTGGAATTTCCCAGATAAGAGTACTGGAGTGGGTTACCATGGTCTTCTCCAGGGGATCTTCCTGACCCAGGAATCAAACCCACAGCTCCTGCATCTCCAGAATTCTTTACCACTGAGCCACAGGGAAGCCCTGCTCTGACCTCTAGACCCAGATTTAAAGATCTCAAGGGATCAGCTCAGGCCCACGGAGGATCACTCTCTCAAGGTCCCCTGGGCCACAGGGTAGAACCTGGTCACAGGATGTACTCCATCCTGGTCACAGGCCCAGGACTGTGGACCATTTGGTATCACACCTTCATGTGGAGACTGGCTTCTATCTCTCAAGAAATGCCCACGGTCATAGATTCACCCGTTGGCTTCCCTGCTCCCCCCTGGGTGTCTAAACTCCAGAACATCGCAGTGGAGGGTGAAGGACAGAAGGCTGAGGTCTGAGCCCCGGGGAGAGTCCGGCTCTCTCTGTATCACCGAAGTACCCGCTGCCCAGCTCAGGGTGGGCAGGCCACAGGCTGAGGCCACGTGAGGCTGTGCTCAGGGCTGGCATCTCCCTCCTCTGCCACCTCTTCCCTGGTACTATTTTAGCTGCTCGGATGTTACTCATTCGTGTGGATCTTTCGACACCTTTAATTGCTCTGCTCTTCCCACGCCTATTAAGTTTTCTCACCCTTTGATATTGGCATTAGGAACATTTTAAATAATTTGCCAAATAATGCTTCCCCACTGCTGTTTTCTGTACGTTGCCTCACTTTGCCTTTAACCCTGTATTAATTCTGCTGTCAACTGTCAGAGCAGACACTTTTAATTCTGCATGGAGTGAGGTCATTTTACACATAAGATCAGAGGCCTCCTTGGATCTGAAGTCTCATTTCTTCTGATGGCTATTGATTCAAAGAAGAGGCAATTGATATTGCAAAGTTGCTTTGAGATTCAAAATTGATTTCAAAAATGGTTCTATCTTCTGGCACCCAGCCAGGCTGTGCCTACCCCTGGACTGTAGGCACCAACTCTTGAAAGGTTAGAACATTTTTGCAACATTGAGATTCTCTAAAATTGTCTGTGAAGCTGAAACACAGAATTCTGATCACCAACACTGGGACTACAAGCCTTCAAATCCAGCATATTTCACTGGTGTCCTTTTGAGATGTTCCGAGGTGTGGATCTGTTTCTGACTCCTGCGAATAAATAGAGATGCTCATGCTTTGTCTGGTCCTCATCTCCTGTGGGCACGGCTCCCACACCCGAAGAGCAGAGACCAGATGCAGCTCTGGGACAGCAAAAGAGTGGACAGAGCAGGTGTGCATGGTCCAGAGAGGCTGCCTCTGCTTCTTTCACTATATCTGACACCTGTGGGATCAGCTGGATGGGATCTATTCCTAAGTGGGAGCAGAGAATACAGGCCCCACACAATTTCTACAGTGTGACCCGCTTTTCATCTTAAGAAAAGCACTCTGGTGCTCTCTACATGGGGAAGAAGGATGCTATGTGCTCTCTGCTCTGATCCAAAGCACAACTTTGGACTCAACTGAGAAAACAAAGAGCAAAGTGTTCTAGAGGAAACCTTAAAGACATCACAGAGCGCTTCTGGACCGCTTTCCTGCATTTAAAGAGGTGAGACTGAAAACAAGATTCCCTGGAGTCCTGTGACCAAAGGTTTAAGCATGTAAGCATGCATTAGACAAGCAGATGCCCCAGTCTCTCTCTACCCCCAACCTAACTTCACCCCACAGCACACAAGGTAAGGTGTGGTTTAAACAGACGTCTCAGATTTATGATTTATATATGAATGAATTGCAATCCACTACCCACCAAAAGTGTGGTCTTTGTTTTTACTTTGTAGACAGAGAGTAAGAATCAAAGCTTTTTCATCTGTCAAATCACCAGGACCACCATTTGACCACGAGCTGAAAAGGATGCAAATAATAAGGCTTGGCATTTTAGTAAACCAAAGGATATGACCTAAAAATACCTGAAAGTTTGCTAAGACTTTGAGATATTTTCTTCTCATCATTGAAGTGGGCAGAATAACGGCCTCCTAAGGATTGTTGCTAATGTTTAGTCGCTAAGTCATGTCTGACTTTTAGCAGACCCGTGGACTGTAGCCCACCAGGCTCCTCTGTCCATGGGAATTCTCCAGGCTAAAATACTGGAGTGGGTTGCCTTGCCCTCCTCCAGAGGATCTTCCCAACCCAGGGATCAAACCCAGATCTCTTGTCTCTTATGCTTCCTGCATTGACAGATGGGTTCTTGACCACCAGCACCACCTGGGAAACCTGCAATATGGGGTGAAAGTGAAAGCTGCTCAGTCCTGTCCGATTCTTTGCGACCCCATGGACTATACAGTCCATGGCATTCTCCAGGCCAGAATACTGCCGTGGATAGCCTTTCCCTTCTCCAGGGGATCTTCCCAACCCAGGTCTCCTGCACTGCAGGTGGATTCTTTACCAGCTGACCATTCAGAGCCAAAAACAATGGTATCCATGGGAGGAATCCAGAACCAAAATGAAGGCGGGAGAGAGAGACTCACTCTCACAAGAGGATCTTGTATGGGATTTTATATGACTTTCATCCCCCAAAAGAGTACAAAACAGTCTGGGAGCCCTATGGCTGTTGTGAAAGGGCAATTTAAACCCTTTGCTCATTCATTTGACAAGCATTCATGGAGTGCTCATGAGATTCCAAGCCACTAGATGGTTAAGAATGCGAGTTTTATTATATTTCATTGTAAAACCTCTTGGAAATGACATTTCCACAGCTCAAGTGACTCTGGCCAGGCTCTGAGGCCCCAGTGGGTGCGTCTGCCAGGCAGGCTCTGAGGCCCCAGCCCCTGCGCCTCCCAGAAGCCCTGGGACATGGATGCTGCTGGTCCAGGGACTACATCTTGTATAGCAAATAGCTGGGACTCAGGACTCAGGGCCTGTTCCATCCACTTCATTTCACAACTCTTCCAAGATCACTTTTAACATTCCTGAGATGGACTATTTCCCCAGTCACTCCTGTAGGACCACATTGCACAAGGCGATCCTGTTTCTTGATGCTAACTTTTGTGAGCGTCACGGAAAGGGACTGAAAAACTCGAGAATAAGGTGTGTTTTCACTCGTGTGTGAGGGAAAGATACACAGACGGAGGGGGGTGTCTAGAAACATGACGTCTACACCCATCAAAGCATAATGACTCACAGTGCCCACGGCCTCAAAGCCCTCGAACAGACTAAGTGAGCAGCTAGTCTCTTTCAGCAGGACATGGAAAGGTACCCATCAGAACCCAGGGCCAGAAGGCTGGAATCAACTCTCAGTGTAGCAGAGCACTCCGGCCAGAGCAGAGGCAGGAGGGCAGAGCAGAGGAAATAAACCAGGCCCGTAACTGACCCACCAGACAATAAAAGTTCAAGAGCCCTGGGCTTTATGACCACATTTGACAAGGCACGGTGCCTGGAAGGGCTCCCAGGTGTGCAGTTCAGGATCAGGCTCCTGTCTCCCCCCACTCTTTATATGAGGTGATCATATCTTTTACTCACAGAGCTGGGAGAGATGTCCTTGAATGTACCAACTGCAGACGCTTCTATCATTAAAGCTTGATTATAAAATCTCCCTGAAGAACAAACGGGAAGGACCGGCTGGCTTTATAAAAGTTCACTGAGTCCGGAGAGCAAAGTCACCAGGAAACCCAAATCCCAAACACACCTGGAATGGTCACTAATGTGGAGGATGGAGTGGTTATGACCTTTCACACTGAGCCATTTGTTAGTGAGTTAAAGTATTGCAAAGGATTGAAATTATGGCTGGGAACTGACAATTTCAGATAGACCAATACTGCTCCACAAGCTGAGTAAAAGGAGTAAAAGGAGCAGACAGATTACCTATTTACGTACAGATCTGCAAAACAGTTTTAAAAAAATCCTGACTCCATATCCCCAAAATACTTTTAAGTGTATCTTAAGTAGTCAATTATCTCTTCACTTGAAAGTGCTATTTCATTTAATACACAAAAGGAAATATATCCTTTTGAGAAGGTGGTCTCCTCGTAGCTAGCATAAATACACAGTATGGATATGCTAATAAAGTATTTTCAAAGAGCAAAAAAAATTACCATTTTATGCAGATGATAATGTAATGTTTAACCAGTAAAACAATTCCCTCATTTATTACAATAGCTGTAATTATAATAGCTGTATTATCATTAATAGCTATGTAATAGCTATACAGCTATTAATACTAAGGCACAAAATCAATTTAAATGTAGTCAGAACTTTTGTTATTATCAAAAAGTTATTAGGGCTTCTTTTATGTATAATTTAATTGCCCCCAAAGCATCCTAAATAGTTGAACCAATTATTAAGGAATAGATATCATAAAAGAAACGTTATTATATTTTTTCCCCAAAGCTAATACAGGGTTTATTCAACAAAGTATCAGAGTTTTATCTTATTTTTAAATGTAGAGAAATGTTAAAACAATTTAATTTTAAACAAGACCCTTGGAGACTGTCTTATGTCTCTGATTAAATATTTTAAATCTGATTAAAATCCAATAAAATAACTGCCACTTCTAATGAAAGATGATTTTACTATTTCCATTCACAAATGAGAAGCCCAAAATGCTAAAATGTGGCAGTTATAGAATTTGAACCTAAATCACTGACTCCATTGCTAACCAATAGAAAATGCGAATGCATTACTCTGACTTCTTAAGTGTAAGTCACTCAAAGGTACACTTAGGGAACCTGACCCGAAGCCCAGGGAAAGGGCAGGTGGAACAGGGTGGAGGGTAGCTTTGGAGGAACAATAGCCACTCCACCCTGTGAAGACAACCGGAAACCACAAGTGTGTACTTTACAACATCTATTGAGGTTCTAACATAATGAATTCATAAACTTACAAAAATAACTTATTCTGCTTGAAGCCATTACTGGAGGTCCCAGTCATCACAGTCCACCCCAGACAAAGGCACACAGGGGTCACAGCACCACAGTATTTTCTGAAAACCCCGGGAGCGAATGTCTGTGCTCATTCTGTTTGACCTTGAGATAACTAGTCTGGTGACATCGTGGGGAAGAATATGCAGCGTGGATGCAGAGAATGGACAGAGACCCACACGGCAAGAGGACTGGGCATCATGCTGACCTCAAAGAGAACGTGTTACCATCACCATTTTAATGTGAAGTCACGCTTAATTTGCAAAATGTGAGTCGCAAACCAAATGTAGCTATTTTCTAAGTCTTGGAAGTTCATTTCAGGTTTCTGAGCTAGACTGCAGCCAACCCTACATGTGCCCAGGTGGCCTGTGGAGGTGGCAGTGACACCAGGCCTTCTGACACCTCTTTCCATTGAAATTTATTCATAACCTGACCCTCATTACCCATCACAGTGTCTGATCTATTTCCTTCCCACATGCTGCCCCCAGGAAAGTTTATAGTAAATAGGAAATATGTGTTGGTATCTTCTAGTAGATTCTCAACAACTGTTTGTTAAATAAATGAATATCAAAATACATTCATTTTCTGAGATATCACTTGGCATTAGGCTAACTTGGCACAAAAAGGATAAATTCAGAGCAATTCAGTGTCACTCCCAAGTGTGTCCACACTGATAGAAAACTAAACTCTCACTTCAAGAGATGCTTTCTCCAGGAAGCCTTCCATAACTAGTTAAAAGTGCTGTCTCTGCTGAATCTCTAGGGTATGCGGACTTGCCCTTCACATCTTTCAATAACTTTTCCCACACACGACTTACTTCTCACACTACATGATTATTAAAAAACATCTTGAAAACAACAGATTAATTGCACATTCTTTGAGCTCATGAAAGTACAATAAATACCAATCAGTAAGACTGAGATATACTAGGATCCTTGTATTTAAAACATGTTTTCTAACTGCCATCTTTGACTTCTTTTCATATACTTTCTGTGTAATCTTGGAAGCAAACAGGCTGAATTGCCCTGTCAAATGAAACTAACGCTACTTAGACTGCCTACCTTCAGTGAAAGAGGGAACAAGATTTTAAAAACTGAGATGTGCTCTTCAAATATTTATCATGGTATTTATGTGTATGGAAATGAATGGAGATTTTGGGCCTACTTCTTCAAACTCCAAATTAGAATTCCACTGATCTAGGCTTGATTTATTCCAGGGAAGAACAGAACAACTTTCTGTTGGTCCACCACAAAGAATAGGACTCGAAATCTAGAATCTGAAAGGTGTGGAGAAAAGCAGATAATGTCTCCATTTCATACTGAGCCTGAGAAAGGCAATGCAATCATTGGTCTAAACGGATGTTAAAGAGTGGATTCAGTGTTATAGGATCTAAAACAATGTATGCGAGAAGCTGTGATGAAAATTCAGAAAAACAATGTACCTGTGCCTTTGATGAAAACCCAGACCTGCGGAGCTCATATAGTTGGAAACAGGGTGGATAGAGGTGCCAGAAATGCAAAGTGCTGTCAGTTTGGCTGGTGTGGATGCCAGACAGAGCACCTGCCCCCACCTCTTTGTGCACCCACCCATTCTGGCACGGTTTGTCTCATCTGTGGAGGGCAACTCTTAAGAGGAGACATTATGGAGAGACAGTGGCAAACAAGTCAGCCTGAACCAGGCTCAGATCAGCAAGGCTTGAAAGCAACAGAGTGAGCACAAAGGCAAGCCAACATCTTCAAGGGAGTGCATATATGTGTGTGTGTGTGTATATATGTATATATATGTATGTGTATATATATATAAAAAAAATCAGCATAAACTTGGCTAGGCTTCCCTGCTGGCTCAGCAGTAAAGCTTCTACCTGCCAATGCAGGAGACATGGGTTCTATCCCTGAGTTGGGAAGATCTCCTGGAGAAGGAAATGGCAACCCACTCCAGTATTCTTGCCTGGGAAATCCCAAGGACAGAGAAGCCTGGCGGGCTATAGTCCATGGGTCGCAAAGAGTCTGACATGACCTAGGAACTAAACCACGAAACATGGCCATGAAACCCAGACAGAGTTAGGGATTTTAAAGACCCATGAAGCTCATTACTCCCAGAATCAACATGGTATCCCCCTTCTATAATTTTAAGACTCTAAGTAAAAGGATCTGAATGGACCTTCAGAGAAGACTAGATTATTTTCCAGGGGAAGGTAGACATAAGATGTGTGAGAGGGTTGGATCAGCTGAATTAAGGAACATCTCCTGTATGCCAGGATATGAAGAGGGCATGGTGAAAGACACACAGTCCCCACACCCCAGGGGGACAAATAAATATCCCTGGTGTTGGCCCAGTCTGCATTTAGTGAGGCCCTAATGAGGTCAGAGCGCTGGACAGGGAGACACCTCAAGGGCCCTGGGAAAAGAGGGGACGACAGCTGAGAAGCCAGCATGAGACAGCATCGGGCTCATCCTAAAGGACCTTATGGGCCCTCATAAGTACGCTGAGAATTAGGCAAATTCTACACTATTTTACAAATGGTGAACTGAAGCTATGGGTGGGCCAAGCAAGCAAGCCATAATGGTGGATTCAGGGGCAGCCCGTGCAATCTGATTATGGACTCCTGTTCCTTCCTCTGCTCCATGCTGTCACCCACAGACACACAGACACACACACTACAGACACAGACACACACACAGACACATAGACACAGACACACACAGACATACACACACACACAACAAATAGCCCATGGGGCCTGTCAGGGACTGAAGAGAATAAGACATGCACACAAACAACCTTATCATGAGACAGAATTACGTGCCCAAGGCCACTTGAACGTGCTAATATGGGACAGTTCTCAGATTATAATGACCATAGTACCATTTACTGAGGACTTAATAATACACCCAGCACTTTTCTAACATTGTACATGCTTTAGTCTACATTTCTAAAAGTATAAAATAAGCATAATTCTTCTTAGATGCCTTATTGTATGTAAGTTATTCTGAAGTCACGATAAATAATGTAGTGTCCTGTTTTGAATAATATTTTTAAGCCACTAAAAGTCTATGGGGAACAACAAATAATGGTATTCGACCCTGAGAGGGCATAAAGAAGAAACAGAGAAGATCGCCTTTGCTGCTGCAAAGTTCCTAGTCCAAGCAGAAACACACTTGTAGGGACACACCACGAGAGCAGGAGCTGCTGGGAATCAACACAGAAAAACTATTTATGTAAATATTAATGGGAGGCAAATTGAAGGTATTCTGATGGAAATAAGAGTTTTGATCAGGTGTTTTAAAGCATTTGCCAGAGAAGAATGGAAAGATAATTATGGTAAGGGAAAAGGACTAAAACTGTAAACAAATAAGAGGAGAAAGGACCGACTGTAATAAAATAATCAGTGTAAGTCACCTAGCAAGGTTCCAGCCAAAGGGCAGCACTCAGAGGGGTCAGTTCCCACTTGAGTGACGACTCCTGATCGCAGGACAGAGACAGCTCCGTCCATCTGCCTTAAGCCAAGCAGGTGGCTCACTGGCCTGTGATGCACCTGCAGAGACAGGGGACACCTTGCCACCTCTCCGCCTCCTCCTCCTCTGGGTCTCCTCTCGGGCAGGTCTGTGCCACATCGAAACCCCCACTCTCCAGAACCATGGCCGGCACCAGCATCAGCTCATTGGTTAACCTTTGGTGATCCATCCTTTCAAAAGTCTGAACAACTCTCATCAGCTTGGTTCTCACCTAGCAGAACTAGGTTTACACTCAGCCATTAACCACCAAAAGGACTTTTGCTTTGACTGTAAATGAAGCAGGAGCCATGTGAGGTTCTGAGAAGAGGAATCCTATGACCAGAGGTAGTTTGACAAGCATCCCTCTTGTCTGTACTGGGCCGGGTAAGAAGTCCAGTCAGAGCTGCAGAGCACCTGGGGAGCCAGGTGGTACCCTGGACCAGGGCCGTAGTAGGGGCTGTGAGGAGTAGTCAGATCAGATACAGCATTTGGAAGGCAGGGCTCAGCTACTTTCTAGAAGGACCAGAGGTGATGTACAAGGGAAGGGAAGAGTCAAGGATAACATTTTATGCTTGACAACCTGGAAGGATGGACTGTCCTTAACTGGGATGGATGTGTGTCTACTGGAGGAAGTTGAGATGTGTATTAGGCATCTTTACTTAAAGAAAAGATGTCAGAGAAAATGAGTAACTTACTGGGCTTCCTGGGTGGCTTAGCCATAAAGAATCTGCCTGCCAATGCTGGAGACACGGGTTCGCTCCCTGGGTCAGAAAGATCTCCTGGAAAAGGAAATGGCAACCTACTCCAGTATTCCTGCCTGGGTAATCCCATAGACAGAGGAGCCTGCCTGCCTACAGACCATGGGGTCTCAAGAGTTGACATGACTTAGAGACTAAACCACCACAACAAGTAACTTGCTATTTTGTGCCAGAGTTTATACCTCAGTCCTCTAAGTTTCAAACTGTCAGGCTTTTCAGCATATTTTACCCATATCTACCCAGATTTACTTATCAGAGTTCAGAGAGTTGGCAAGCAAAATAAAGTCAAAATTTATATAAATACTTTTTAGGTTGAACTTTTTATAAGCATACGTACATGGGCATATATACATGTTTAAAATATTTATGTTTATGTTTAATTCAATCTATATAATTAAATATAAATAGATTATGGTACATCTTCACATTTCAGCTTTTGCATCTTAACAGAATATTGCAATATTTGAATTTCAAATGTGGCCAAAAAAAAGTGCACCTAAACAAACATTTACTCAAAATATAAAAGGAGATGGTGATGACAAAATAGAAATACAAGCTTGGAAAAAGCAAGTGAACATGGGCAAATTTTAGGCATTACTGAGGTTTTGCTAAAACCCAAATAACTGTTGCTATGCATTTTTCTATTTATTTTACACCCACATGTTATAAGGAAAATATCACCCATATGTTTAATTCAATTTTCCTTAAGCTGAGAGCGATACAATTGTTGAAGAGCTCTTCAATGTCCGGTAAGTTTTTCAAGCTTCACAAGCCTTCCTTCTCCCTCGGAACAAGCAAGTGGTGTTTTGCCAGCACAGAACAGAACTTGAACAGGGGGCAGATTGAGTTTGGTTCTAAACTTAGAGCACACAAATTTGAGTGACTGCCAAGCCTGCTGAAATGTGTTTTCTCTCATCTTCTTAAAGTGCACGAGAATTGCAAATGAAAAATTGTAAAGCCTTCCATTGTGAGTTTTCTTTAACCACTGAATAGTTCTTGAATTGAAAAACACATATTGAATATAAGATAGTGATGTGTTTTATCAAGTTCTGGTCTCTGTATGTTTCCCTTCAGTATATTTTCTCGAGAATGCTCTCCTGGGATATTCTGAAGCCTGTGCAGTTTCCTTGTTGTAGATACAGAACCATGCTCCAGCCATGATGCTCCTGAATTTAATGTACCTTCAATAATCAAAGGAGAAGTGAGAAATGGATAGGAGTAAATGTAGACAAAAACACAACATATGATCAATAAGATGCCTAATTTCTGATCATACCAAGGAGTCCAAGATGATTCACTAGTCTTGAAGGGGGAGGGGAAAGTACTAGTGAAATCAACAGATTGATCCAGGCATATGGACGTCCTGGAAGGCGGCTGAGAGTGGGAGAAGGGACATGAAAACAGGGGCCATGTCGCTCGGTTCACTCACTGCCAAGACACTGAAAAACACGGCTGGAGCATTCACCACGTAAATGGGATGACATTTAAGTGATTCCTTTTGTTCGTGTTTTTGAGACTTCTCTGTAATTCACAGAGCAGTGTGAATTCTTTTGCATCTTTCTATTCCTCTTAAAAACTTTTTTCACCTAATTTCAAGCCTTAGTATTTTGCATAGGAGCTCAGCCATGCTGAGAAGTATGGAGAAGGGGCGAAGAGGATGTTAGTCTTAACATCATCAAGAATAAATTCTTTAATGAGGCAAAGAAGTCGGCATTTAGGAACAAGCTGAGAGGTGGGATATTATTGCAAGATTTCACTTGTTGGTGATCATTTTGAATCATTAAGGATCAGTTCTCGACTTCATCTCTGCAATCCCAGCATTTGTTGCTTTCACACCTCATTTTTTTTCCTTTCCTTTCAAGAGGAATCCAACATGGCTGAAGATGATTTTTCTATAGGTTGGGCATCAATCTTAGGTTAATTATATCTATATTCTTACTTGCAATGTTTTCCCAGTCAGTTCCAGCCAGCCAGCAGATGCACTGATGGTCATCTTTCAAAAAAAAAAAAGATGTGACATCATTTCTCAGAAATTTGAGAATTAAATCTCCATATCAGTATGGAAGGTATATCGCATAAATGTAAATAATGAAAGCCACCAAATTTTTAAAGGTGGATAAAATCAGAGTCATTGAGCAAATTTGCCCAAAACCAAGTCAAATCACAAGATAACCTGGTTGGCACCCATCAGTTCTAGGCAACACAGCTAGGCGGGTACTCACAGCTGTCAGGATGCTGCAGCTCAAATGCTGTTCCCATCAATTTGTTTCATTAGGAAAATTTGTCTTCACTTTGCCTAGGTCGCCTGGTGGGCTGCCGTCTATGGGGTCGCACAGAGTCGGACATAACTGAAGCGACGTGGCAGCAGCAGCAGCCTCACCTATAAAATTCCACAATTACAGTGAAACCCTGACCTAAAAACGTAGGATTGTTGAGGGAATTAAATTAGGACAATGCCTGCTACACACAGTAAGAGTCCAATTCCTGGTAGATATTAGATGACAAATTTTCCCCAGGGAATTCTGCAAACAATTTTTCAGTGCCCTTCCTCATGCTTTGCTGAGCACACAAGCAATCCGTGAAGCAAGGCTATTTACACTTTATTCAGGCTTAAAAGTATTTGGTAGGTTCCACAGCCTGTATGTTCCAACACTTGCAGCCAGCACCCACAGATTATCTTGCAGACTCCTTCTTGCACTGGATGTCTTTGGTACCCAGATCCACCTCCTCCATTCTTCTCTTCCAAAGTCTGCCTCCGGGACCAACCCTGTCTTTCAAGAGATGCGTGTTCAGTCTCCCACAGCGACTGCAGCCTCATCCCTTTTGCCGTCTTTTGCTTCATATATGAGGCTATGTAGTTAAGAATGCACACAGCTAGCATTTTAACATCTTTCTGGTGAATTAGCTCATCTTTGGATTATTTAGGGCTATCTTCCAAGCTGTTTCCCTTTAGTCTTTTAAAAATCTCTGTTTCATTTTCAGCCCGTTCATTAATAACAAAACAATTATATCAGGTTGGTTACTATCCCAGGCTCTGTTTGAATTGTATATATCATGAAGGCCTGATGCTATGTATTTTTAAATGTGCAATATATTTCTGGTTTGTATCATTGGCAAAGTATTGTGTTTTTATGGTAATATCAAAATTGGCTTCTAACAGTTCAACTAAGAACTGCCTTTTCATTCATGCTTTCAACATTAAGCACATTCCACGCACCAGGCCTCCGCTAGAGAAACACATAAAGACAGCTCTGGCCCACAGTTTGGTTATAACCAAGTAAAGGAGAAGAAGTCAAGTCTTTTTCTTTTCTAGGGTTATATCATTATTCATTCTGAATATGATCGTGGTGGACAGTACTTGTGTATGTGTAGTTTTTCTCTGATTTTGGAACTTTTATGATAACCATGATCTAGGTGAATAAAAACAGAGCTGGTTCTAATGCTGGGCTTTAGGAACATCTCTGCAAAGGTATTAACAGCTCTAAGATGTGGGTTATATAGGAGTCCTTGGCAAAAGTCATGGGGCCCAGTCAAGGCACAGGAGAGCCTAGCGTCTTCTTCCAGATTCTCATAAGCCAAAAGCTGATGGAATCAGAGGCGCATTCTTCTCGTGGAGCCCTCATCACACATTTACAGTTCTGTGGACATGATGGATTATTCAGACACGTGAAGCTTAAAAGCTGTAGTTTCAGACACTTACCTTCTTCACTAAGCTGGTAAAACAGAACCTGAAGAAAGTCTTGTTGACAACTAGATCATAACCATTGGTTATCCGTGGGTCTCTCCACACATCCATTTCTCACTTCATGGCTCACCTTTGTTTTCCTCTTTTCTCATGCTCTAGTAGACTAGTCCGTATTGAAAAAAATGACACTGAAATGAAAAAATAATAAAACCTTTCCCAAGATCAGCTCTGGAAGGAAAAGGACTCTGGTTCCTGGGTGATCTGGAGCCAAGCGTGGGGGTCAACATATCTTCCTTTTTCTTAATCTTTATTTGATACTGGACTATAGTTGATTTACAATGTTGTGTTAGTGTCAGCTATACGGCACTGTGATTCATTTATACATTTACATGTATCTAGTCTTTTTTCAAATTCTTTTCCCATATAGGTCATCACAGAGTACTGAGTTGAGTTTCCAGTGCTACATATTACGTCCTTGCAGGTTATCTATTTTATATGTTGTGGTTGTTCAGTCACTAAGTCATGTCCGACTCTTTGTGACCCCAAGGACTGCAGCAAGCCAGGCTTTCCTGTCCTTCACTATCTCCCAGAGTTTGCTCAAACTCATGTCCATTGAGTCAGTGATGCCATCCAACCATCTCATCTTCTGTTGCCTGGTTCTCCTCCTGCCTTCAATCTTTCCCAGCATCAGGGTCTTTTCCAATGAGTTGGCTCTTTGCATCAGGTGGCCGAAGTATTGGAACTTCAGCATCAGCCTTTCCAGTGAATATTTTACAGGTAGTCATGTGTATATGATGTCTTTCTTACCACATCCCACAACCTTTGAATTCTCTCCTTCTCAGGACTACTTGAGCTCAAATGGGTGTGCCCTGTTCCATACACAGTTGCAGAAAGAAAACCTGGAAATATTTGTGCAGGAGTAGTTCAGACACTGTTTATAAGAAGTAGCAGATGGACTCAGGCAGAGGAAATGAAGACATTTCAAAATGTTCTGTTGTCATTCCAACCAAATCTACTGACACCAACATGCATTTTCATTCCATTGAAAGGTATCACAACACATTATGGCTGTGATGTGAGTTTATGACCTTTTTCTTGCTCAAAGTTGTGGCAGCTACAGCGGTGGTGACAATGCTTGTCCCAAGGTGGTGTCAAGAACTGGTGTCACCCTCCACCAATGTAACACTGGCTGTGTTACATTTCTTCAAGGGTCATTTATTCCCGTAGAAAGCTCCTTCAGACATTTTTTTTTCACATACACGTACAAAATACAATGATAGAACAAACACAAACATAATCAGTTCAGTTCAGCTCAGTCGCTCAGTCGTGTCTGACTCTTTGCGACCCCATGAACTGCAGCACACCAGGCCTCCTTGTCCATCACCAACTCCCGGAGTCCACCCAAACCCATGTCCATTGAGTCGGTGATGCCATTCAGCCATCTCATCCTCTGTTGTCCCCTTCTCCTCCTGCCCTCAATCTTTCCCAGCATCAGGAGCTTTTCAAATGAGTCAGCTCTTTGCATCAGGTGGCCAAAGTATTGAAGTTTCAGCTTCAGCATCAGTCCTTCCAACGAACACCCAGGACTGATCTCTTTTAGGATGGACTGGTTGGATCTCTTTGCAGTCCAAGGGACTCTCAAGAGTCTTCTCCAACACCACAGTTCAAAAGCATCAATCCTTCAGTGCTCAGCTTTCTTTACTGTCCAACTCTCACATAATAAAGCCCAATATTCACAAAATGTTTTGTATGATGCTCATGTGTATCAACTCCTGCCAGTGGAGCACTGGAATCTATTTTGCAGACATAAAGTCTGAATTTCAACAAGGCTGAGTGACTGACTTAGGCTGGAGTAAGAACCAGGACTTCACAGACTCATTCTTCCCACGGGGTTACTACAAACCAGCCCCAGTGGGAGGATACAAGTTTAACACCTTAGAGTAAAAACAAGGAATCGAGTTAACAGTTGGGAACCTACTCTAAACCGAAGTTTAAAAAAAGGAGGCGTTCCTGGCAAAAATATCCCTCTCCTCAAAATTATTAGATTAAAAACTGTTCTAAACATAGTCTATAACAGTAAGTTTCCTTACAGAAAGCGATTCTTTCTAAAAGAAACTGGTTTTAAAATGCCCTTGGATTATTTTCATGACTATACTGTGTGTGCATGTTCAGTCGTGTCCAACTCTTTTGCAACCCCATGGACCATAGCCCACCAGGCTCCTCTCTCCATGGGATCCTCCAGGCAAGAAGACTGCAATCGGTTGCCATGCCCTCCTCCAGGGGATCTTCCTGACCCAGGGACTAAATCTGCATCTCCTGTGGCTATTGCATTGCAGGCAGATTCTTTACCACTGAGCTACAAGGGAAGCCTGAAGTTAATTGGTAAGTTTAAAAATTTTTACTAAACTGGTAGCCTTTGGAGCTGGGGAATGACCATTAAAACACAATGCTTGAGCCATAAGCCACTGGTGTCTTCTGTTTTCCCAGCCTGTGATCCTAACCTCAACTGGAACTCAAGTCTGGAAGAAGAAAGTAAATGACCATAATGTTGTCTTGACATAATGTTGTTTGACTTTGACTTTGCATAAATTAGTAGCCTGGTGACACTTATGGAGAAGATACTTGGGCAAGTGTTTCTGGAGAATTACAATATCCTTTTTACTCGGGAGTTTCATGTTAAGGTAAGGTCTTGGCTATTTCTCTACTGTACAAGGCTTCAGATCATATATCCCACCCTGAAGTTAAATATGGTCCAGCTGTGTTAGATTTGTTCTCTCAGAATGAGCTCTAGTGCTGTTCTCTTGTGGGAAATGCTGTCACAAGTATTACTAAGAATCCCTACCCATCAGCGCGTGCTCTGATTTTTTCATTAAGCATCCCAATACGCAAAAATAGAAAGAAAAAAAAAAAAACTATTTATCATCAGAAAAACCAGTGTCAGAAAAACTGCTGTTCAATTTCTAAAAGATGGAAAATAGTCTTCAATGTTTTGACAGAGAACAAAATTCACAAACAAATGGAGAATTCGTGAATAACAACAAAATTTGGAGAAATGTTACAACCCAAAAATGTTCACCAGCTGCTTAGAATTCAAAATTCTGGTGCCTCTTGTGGATCATTCAGTTCCCCAGCACAAGGACGACAATAGCAAATGGAGGCCTAGAGAGAGAGAGTCTGTTAGGGACGGTGGACCCCAAATACATCACGCTGAAACCTAAAGACATTGAGGATTTGATCATGAAAAGGTCCCAGCAGGAGCTCCTAGTCAGTGGCCATCTCACTTCCACGTGGAGACTCTGGATCCAGGCTCCGTCTGTGCATGGTCCCACCATCCCCTAGAGCCTGGAGCTTCCTTCCAGCGTTCAGACGATCTGAGAAGAATAAGAACCAGGGCACTCATACCCACTCAGCACCCTCAGCTTTGGTGGACCCACTTCCCGGCCTCTGACATCTCATTGAGAAGTGGTTGCCTGACCAAACCCAGCAGCAAAAAAGGACAAGTAATTGCAATCCTTGGCTAGACAACCATGTCTCAGGGACCTCTGATTACCACAAAGGGGGAGAACAGATTCTAGTGACCAAAAGCCATCTCTACCAAGGGTAAAAAAAGATAAACGTGATTTAATATTAATATCCATTAAATCTAAAGGAAAGGGGTTCATCAATATGGCAGAGATTGCTAACCATCCCCCAGACCAATTCTCCCCTATTGCTATTATAGTAGGATCTCTGAATTTTAACCACATCCATGAAGATCTCCTGTAGAAGGAAAACGCTACCCACTCCAGTATTCTGGCCTGGAGAATTCCATGGACTGTATAGTCTATGGGGCCACAAAGAGTCGCACACACTGAGACACTTTCACTTTCACATGGCCTTCCAAAGACCCATGTTCTAGACTCCCTCTCGACTAGCTGGGAACCTGTCACTAAGTTCTGGCCAAGGGGAGGAGTGGGAAAGTGGGTTTACTATTTCTGAGTTGTGATCCTACAAGGAAGAGGGTCACACTCTCTCCTTCCCACTCGCGTCTCTTCTCATCTCTTAATGGCATCAGTTAACTCTGGTTAACCCTCTGGGACCATGTTGATGAGGGAAAACCCTTATATCAGGGAGTAAGAAGGTCCCAGGGGCACAGATGAGACAACAGACAAGCCTACGTACGCCGACAGTTAAATGAGAGAGAAATCCACTTCTATCTTGTTTAAATCACTGTTTTTTGTAAATCTCCATTACAGATGCCAAACCTATAACGAATACATATGGCAAACAATATGGAATTCTGTTCATCCCAGCTCAACATTTAAAATGCCATAAAAAGGGAATGAAGGAAAGGAATGTGGCCAAAGATAGAAGATATAAATGTATTGATTCCAATCACACAACATATTAATTCATTAAGCATGTGGCTAGTGAAGGTGAGACAATAATAATAAAAATAATCTCCTGCTCAGGGGTTAAATTCATTCTCATGAAGCTTATGCAAGATGCTCCTCGGTTTATGTAGACAACTGACTGGAAATGTTCTGGAGAGTCTCTCTGTGCCCTTCTAGGGTAGAAGAATGCTGACCTGGTCAGGTCAATACAGGCTTCCAATCCCACTCACCCCATGGGAGTCTCTTCTCATCACAGACAGACGCACCTGGGCGCGCAACTCTAGGTCAACTCTTGACCGACACTCAGCGTGAACCACACCCAAAGGCAAACCCCTGACCATGAGAGGAGCATGACTTGGCTTTGAAGGGGGCTGGGAGGGACAGCGAGCACTGCTGCCTTCAGGGCTGGGGAGTTCCCAGCACCAGCAATAGCCGAGGATGGTAGGAGGAGGGGCCAACGCAGACTAAGCTCAGAGACGGGGCCAGAGGCTAGAGAGCAAAGATCTTTGATAAGGGCATTTACCAGGCATGTATGTGTGCATGTGTGTGTGTGCTTGCATGTGTATGTGCACATGTGTGCATGCTTGGGCATGTGTGTGTGTGCATGTGTGTACATGAGTGTGCATGCACATGCTTTCTTACATGAGCTCTTGGAGGGGAAACCACAGCACAACCACCTCGTGACTCACGCCCTGGTCCAGCCTCTAGTGGTGTGGCCTCTTGTGGTCCTAGGAGAGCCACTGTTACATGCATGTTTCAGCTCTTCTGGAATTTTCTATGAGAGGATATCACTGAGGTTTGCAGATGATGCAGTTGGAACTCACTGTCCCTGAAGGATCATGACCCTGGCAGCAAGCAGATGGGTCTGCAGTCCAAGTCTCCAGGCGGCCGAGTCCACAGCTCAATGGCCTCACCAGCATCTCCTCACTCACTGTCCTTCCCCAGGGGGACTGAGCAGCCCGGTGACCACACGCCTATTTACTGTCCATATAAATCACCTGCTGAATCGTTTCCTATGTGATAAGCTAAGCAAACTGATCCAGTCACTTTGAAAAACAGGCATCTATTTCTATGTCTTAAGTTACCAAATACAGTGTATTTTTATAGTAGAGTCATGATTGGGCTCTGGAGTCAGAAGCGGATTAAAATCCTAATTCAGCAATCACAATACAACTGGAGCCAACACGTATGTGTCCATTACTTTATGCATGTATTAACTCATGGAGCCCTTGAAACAATCCCATGTGGTGGGTTCTACTCTGACCTGCTGTTCGGAGGGATCTCAAACCGGAGCCATCCACTCTCTGGGGCCATTTGTCCCCCTGCAGGCTACGTCATTTCCACTCTGCCTGTGAGCTCTGAACTCTCAGCTCCCTGGGTGAAATGAGGACAAAAATAGCATCAACCCTATAATATGACTGAAAGTGTTTAACGAGATGATCCTTATAAATGTTCTGAGAATGACTCTCGGCACACAGGAAGTGGCCAGTACGTGTCAGCTAAAAATACACTAGTTTATGCCAAGCAACCCACGCAATTATTCCTGGACTTCAGGTGACTGTTGGACAATCACTGAAGCCATTCAGGCTTCCACGTGAGACATGCATGCTCTCAGAGCTGTGTCCAATCGGGTACGTGGGGTACGGCTGACAAGACAGCAAGACAGTGATGCTGTCAAGGGATCACTGTGGATTTGAGGTGTGATAACAGTGCAGTAATTATGCAAGAAAACGTCCTTTTCTTGAGATGCGCGCTGGAGGCTGTGACGCTGAACGTTCTCCAGCTGGGGGATGAACTCGTGTTTATGGTATAGTGTTTACTTGAAATTTTTCAAAACAAACCATTAGAAGAATTAAAAGGAGCCCCAGGGAAAGTATGGTAAAGCTGGTTTTTCAAACCCCCTCCTGGAGAGTGCCATGTTTGGGGGTCCCCGCAGAGGACCTTGGGGGACAGGCAGAGGGGGCAGAGTTCTCTGCCCACCTGCACCAGCACCCCACCACCACCCTACCCACCCATGACTGGTTCTTTCTAAGGGAAGAAGGGGAGAAGCTGCACGACTGGCCACTTTCTCATCACAAGCCCTCCCACCTGTCAAGGCCCACCTTTCTCAAGTTCATGAATCAAATGGTACCACCTTCAGTTTTGCTGTTACCAGTCAGTTCTGAATCACTTTCCTTCACTTCCTGGAGATTGAGCTCTTGGCTCACCATCACTCTGAGCATCACCATCTGCCTAGATCTTTGTCAACTTTAACACAAGCATGAATGCTGCTTCCCACCCCGTCCTGCCCCAAGTCCCCTCCTCCAGGGACCGTGTCTCTCACCTCCCTCAGCTGCTCCCCTGCCCAGAGTCAAAGGCACCATGAGCTGCTCTGCTGACTAACACTCTCTGAGTGCCAGCTGCTGTCACCCTCTCCAAGGTGCCCCGCACCGCTGCTCCGCCCTCCGCTTGAGCAATACCCCCACTTAGCACTGCGGTCAACACACTCTCGTCCTCCTTCCTGGTCACTGGGTATCTCTTCTCAGCCCCCTTTCTGGTTCCTTCTACTCTGTCAGTCCTTACTGTGGAAGCCCCCAGAAGAATGCCCCCTCTCTACACCAATAACCTCCAGATGGACCTCACCCCAAAGACCTCTCACCTATACTCCAGGATCATCTCAAGTACCCATGTGATACCCTCCCCAGGGACACCCAACTCATGGCTACTTCCACGTGACTGGATCAAGATGCTGGTGCCTCCCTGCCCCAAACCAGCTCCACCCACAGCCTCCTGTGGTGGGCGAGGTAGCTAGATGAGAGAGAGGGGATGAAGTTTCATGAGGACTCGTTAGGGAAAGGCAGCCTTAGAAAGGGCTGATTGCTGCTGCCAGCAGCATGAGTTCCTACAAAGACTGTCCGTGCTAAACCTAAAAGCAAGACATGGATGCTGAGAATAGCATCTTTTAATGTTCTCAAAGTGTTGTGTCATTTTCCAGGTTTAACCAAGAGGGCTGACATGCAAAAAGGAGAAATAGACCTTTGGGTATGGATTAAGCGTAAACCCATTTCAAGTATCTTGTTTCTTTCAAACAACTTGAGTGTAATAAGCATAGTGGGAGGCCATGAGCTTTGTCATAAGAATGAATACTAAGAGCTCAGTTCAGTTCAGTTCAGTCGCTCAGTCGTGTCCGACTCTTTGTGACCCCATGAATCGCGGCACACCAGGCCTCCCTGTTCATCACCATCTCCCGGAGTTCACTCAGACTCACGTCCATCCAGTCCGTGATGCCATCCAGCCATCTCATCCTCGGTCGTCCCCTTCTCCTCCTGCCCCCAATCCCTCCCAGCAGCAGAGTCTTTTCCAATGAGTCAATTCTTCGCATGAGGTGGTCAAAGTACTGGAGTTTCAGCTTTAGCATCATTCCTTCCAAAGAAATCCCAGGGTTGATCTCCTTCAGAACAGACTGGTTGGATCTCCTTGCAGTCCAAGGGACTCTCAAGAGTCTTCTCCAACACCACAGTTCAAAAGCATCAATTCTTCGGCACTCAGCTTTCTTCACAGTCCAACTCTCACATCCATACATGACCATAGGAAAAACCATAGCCTTGACTAGACGGACCTGGCCATGGCTTATTTGAAGACATCAATACTCAACAAGTATTTCCCATTATAGGATCCATGGAACATACCTAGGAGACCTGAAAAATGTATATATTTTGAGGAGTCCCCTGATGGTACAGTAGCTAAGACTGTGTGCTCCCAATGCAGGGGGCCCAGGTTCAATCCCTGGTCAGGGAACTAGATCCCACATGCTCCAACTAAGACCTGGTGCAGCCAAATAAATAAATATTTTAAAAAATAAATTTAAAAAATAGTTTAGCTTTGCACCTAGTTCATAATAAATGCTTAATAAATGTTTAATTATTATCACACATATAAAAATCAATTAATTATTTATATATATATATTTAGAAGCCATATGATAGGCAAACTCCTAATTTATCACCCCCACTGCCTCTCCCCTTTGGTAACCATAAGTTTGTTATCTATGTCTATGAGTCTATTTTATAAATAAGTTCATTTGTGTCTTACTTTGGATTCCTATGTAAGTGATGCCATATGATATTAGTCTTTTTCTGACTTACTTCACTCAGTATGACAACCTTTAGATCTGTCCATGTTACTGTAAATAGAATTATTTCATTCTTTCTTGTGACTGAGGAATATATACCATATCTTCTTTATCCATTTATCTGTCAATGGACACCTAGGTTGTTTCCATGCCTGGGCTATTGTAAATAGTACTGCAATGAATATGGACGTATATGTATCCTTTTGAACTAGAGCTTCATCCAGATATGTGCCCAGGGGTGGGACTGCTAGGCCAAACGGTAGCTCTGCTACTGCTGCTGCTAAGTTGCTTCAGTCGTGTCCAACTCTGTGCAACCCCATAGACGGCAGCCCACCAGGCTCCCCTGTCCCTGGGATTCTCCAGGCAAGAACACTGGAGTGGGTTGCCATTTCCTTCTCCAATGCATGAAAGTGAAAAGTGAAAGTGAAGTCGCTCAGTCGTGTCCTACTCTTCGCGACCACATGGACTGCAGCCTACAAGGCTCCTCCGCCCATGGGATTTTCCAGGCAAGAGTACTGGAGTGGGGTGCCATTGCCTTCTCCGAATGGTACCTCTACTTTTAGTTTTTTAAGGGACCGCCATACTGTTCTCCATGTTAGACGCTTAGCCATGTCCAACTCTTTGCAAGCCCATGGGCTGCAGCCCTGCCAGGCTTCTCTGTCCATGGGATTCTCCAGGCAAGAATACTGGAGTGGTTTGCATTCTCTCTTCAGCTGCTCTCCATAGTAGCTATACTAATTTACATTCCCACCAACAGTGCCGGAGGATTCCTTTCTCTCACACTCTTTCCAACATGTGTTATTTGTAAGACTTTTTGAGAATGGCCATCTTACCCATGTGAGGGGATATGTCATTGTAGTTTTCATCTGCATTTCTCTAATCTTTAATAATTGGTCATGTTGTCTGCTCCCAAATTTTTCTGCTGTCTGAAGTCTAACTGTCTTCACCCAGCAAGTTGGGGATGTCCATTAGGGTAGAAAAGGAGAGAGGCTGCAGAGTCTACTGTGGATGAGGAAGAAGCACACACCACGTGGTTCTGGAACCTGCATGCAGCTCCTTTCCAATCATGGGAGCCATCCACCTCTTCTCAGATGACTCCAGGCCTCGTTGCACCAGTGTGGACAGTGGGCGCTGGAACACAGAGCTGATCCATCTGCCTCGTATGCTTCTCTCTGTTTTGTTCTGGGCAGTTCAGCCTCCCAAACTAGACGGCAACCCCTGGAAAGGAGGGATCTTAATTTTTACTACCCATCTCTCAGGACCTATCAAATGCTTCCCAATTACTAAAAAATGTACAAATGGGTTGCTTTCTATCAAAACAGCATCTCATGCCACCTGTTTCAGGTACACACAACACATATTCTAAACTGGCTATACTGTCTGAGCCTCCCCCCACCACCCCTGGCAAAGCAAAGATTCTTGGATTCTTGTCATAACTACAACATGAGAACTCATTCTGTTAATAATTACCATACTCTGCTGGGCAGATTGTCCCAGATCCTGGAATGTGATCAATTAATGCTGAGCACTTGCTGTTATTAGTATGTGTTCCTGCTTGTCAGGACTCGCATTCTCCCATCTGAGGCCAACCTTAAGCATTTTCTTACATCCTTCTCTAAGTGCCTTCCAAGCCGCAAATAGCATATCTGAAGCACATTACAAACAATGCATATTGGTCATGTCCAAAGAGTTCATTAGTCATGCCTTCTTCATGAAAAAAAACTATGAATTTAAAATAATATGATAATATGAACACACTAAGTAAAATTTAAGGGCAATGAGCTTTGCACTTTTTTAAATACAAAAAAAAAAAAGTTATGAATTTGCCCCAGACATCTGATAAAGCTTCAGGTGTTTCCTAGGGTGTCATGATGAAATAGTAGATTCTGATGTAGGGTTTGTTTGCTGTTTCTTCTTTTCAAAGCCCAGAATCTTCTGGCACCCAGTGCTGGCAGCGTTGTCTGTCCATTTAAAGCATTCTATCAGATTACCAGGACCGTGTGATGTCAGCCACAAAGCTGGATAACATGGATGGCAGTCTGCACCCAGTACAAAGCGTCTCATAAATAAATAGGGCTGGGGCATGTCTGCATAGCAGAGGCCAGTCTCCTCCTCCATCCACACTGAAAGGTGGCCCTGGTTTAGTATAGATATGGCTTATTAGCAAAGAGAAAGAAGGCAGAAACACTCTGTTATCAAGTGAAGTGGTGTGATGTTCAGACAGAAGCATGAAGCTCCAGGAAACATTTTAACTTAATCTTGAAGGCAAGTAACTGACTTTGTAGTGTTTTCAAGGCAAGTTACTTTTTATTTCTATTTTTTGTGTGGCAGAACAGCTTGTTTGCTTGGAATCACTGAGACACGAGATATCTTATCCAAAAGACACTGAAAAGAGGAAGAATGGAGATGAAAAGGGAAAAAAGCAGAAGGGGAGGCTTGTCACAGGAGGAGAAAACAAGCTGGTGAGCCTGGTCACTGCTGGCGACGAGGGCAGGAAATTTACTTATGCCGCTGCTGTTGCTATTATTATTATTATTTTGGTAGAGATAAAGAGCAGGAAAGGAGAGGACCCCAGGCCTAGCACAGAGCCAGCTGGGTGCAGGGGACATACTCCCAGGGGACTCATGGATGTGGCTGAGACACCAACCTCCCAGAAGAGGAGCCCAGAGCAACTGGCCCTCTCATTGTCAATAACACTTGTCACCTGCCTCCCTGTGAACCCACCCACTGGAAACACAAGTGCCCTTTTCCAGCAGGAAACCACTAGCAAGCACCTGACTGTTACATTTTGGAGCTCAAAGGGAAGAGCGGGATCAAAGGGAGACTGGCATTTCAGGGCTCAGCCTTCACAGTGACCTGCCCCCATCAGGAAGATAAACCGGCAGGTGCAGTGTGCAATGGGCACAATCCTGAGTCGTTCAGAGTAAAAGGGCACGTCCTGTTATTTCCAGCTGTTTCCCTTGTTCCTTCTCCAGGAAGAAGATGAGAAAGAAACACTTTAAAAAGTGAAGCCTGGTTTCTGCAAAATATGCAAACAAATGAAAAGGTCTGAAAAACTGAGATGGCAGACCTCAGCTTGAGAGTTTCTAACCTTTAAACCACTGTTTACAACAGAAATGGGCCTTTACACCTTACTCAGAATATGCTCAACACATCTGCCAGGTCTATAAACCAGGGTTGAAATGTCAGAAACAAGTGAGAGAGTCAAAACTGCACATGGGCATCATCCCTCCTCATTTCTGTTTCCTGGAAACTGATGTCCCATCACGGTTCTTCTTTATAGAAATCAGAGTCTTGATTTTAGTCAGGGTATGTGAAGTGCCTCCTGGATGTTCTGACTGGTTTCTAGAATCTTAACAGAAAACTCATACATAACTCTTGGGAGCAAGACCGTCAAGGGGCTCCATGATCGGCTCTATAATTCCCCCAATTTCATCCCCTTTCCTTCTTCCTTGAATCACCCATCCTCCCAACACACACACGCAGTCTCACATACTCAAACATACAACCACACATATTCAGACATACACACACGGTCTCACACACTCAAACACACAGTCTAATGCACTGGTGTTGGAGAAGACTCTTGAGAGTCCCTTGGACTGCAAGGAGATCCAACCAGTCCATTCTGAAGGAGATCAACCCTGGGATTTCTTTGAAAGGAATGATGCTAAAGCTGAAACTCCAGTACTTTGGCCACCTCATGCGAAGAGTTGACTCATTGGAAAAGACTCTGCTGCTGGGAGGGATTGGGGGCAGGAGGAGAAGGGGACGACCGAGGATGAGATGGCTGGATGGCATCACGGACTGGATGGACGTGAGTCTGAGTGAACTCTGGGAGATGGTGATGGACAGGGAGGCCTGGCATGCTGCGATTCATGGGGTCACAAAGAGTTGGACACGACTGAGTGACTAAACTGAACTGAACTGAACTGAATGCACTCAAACACACAAACACACATATTCAGACACAAACACACAACCACATGTATTCACACACTCACACACACACACACCTGTTCCCTGACACTCCCTGACCAGGCCAGCATCGTCTCTCTCCACCTACACACTTTAATCCAGTCATCTCTGCATCTGCAGGCCCCTCTCCTCTGTCCTTCCCACAGTCTGTTCGAAGCCCACACATCTTCAGTGACTAACTTAAGTGACTGACTTACCTCCTTTGGTGGAGGCATCTCAGAGCTGCTCTTCCCCAAGTGTAAAGGCAATGGCTTTTTTCTAACTTTTGCACCCTCATGCCCCTTCTGCAAAACCTATCAGTTTCTGCCATGCACTTTGGTTTTATGTGTGTGTGTGTGTGTGTGTGTGTGTGTGTGTGTGTACCACCATCAATAGAGCCCTCACAAATGCAAATCACGCCACCAGCCTCTCTGCACATCTTAGCACTGTGAGCAGAGCAGAGTATCAGCAAATATATCTAGAACTGCTAAAGAATGTGAAAGAGACTGCACATGCAGTTAGTTAATTCATGTCAAGAGGAACATCAGGTTACAGCACTGATACTTTACACCGGGTAAGTCACTGCATTAAATCTCCCCCACTAACTGTTCACCTGTTTATGGATAGAAAAGTGAAACTCAGAGAGGTTAACTGTACTGAAGGGCAGAAAATATATGCAAATTGTATGACTAGATATATAAAATAAAATAGAAAAATATATAAATAGCTCATGCATCTCAGTATCAAATAAAAAATTTAAAAATGGGTAGATGACCTGAATAGACATTTTTCCAAAGAAGATACACAGATGGCCAATAGGCACATGGAAAGGTGTTCAGCACAACTAATCATCAGGGAGAAACAAAGCAAAACCACAGTGAGATTGCACCTCACACCTGTCAGAAGGACTGCCATCAAACAGATCACAAATAACAGAAGTTGGTGAGGATGTGGAGAAAAGGGAACCCTTGTGCACTGTTGGTGGGAATGTAAACTGGTGAAGTCACTATGGAAAACAGTATGCAGTTCCCTCAAAAAACTAAAAGTAGAACTACCATGTGATCCAACAATTCCACTCTTGGATATATAGCCAAAAGAAATAACAACACTAATTCAAGAAGATACATGCATCCCGAAGTTCGTAGCGTCTCTCTTTACAACAGTCAAAACACAGAAGCAACCTAAATGTCCATCAACAGAGGGATGGATAAAGAAAACGTGGTACCTATATACACAATGGAATACTACTCAGTCATGAAAGAAGAATGAAATTTTGCCATTTGCAGCGACATGGATGGACCTGGAGGGTATTATGCTGAGTGAAATAAGTCAGACAGAGAAAGACAAATACTGTATATTGTCACTTACATATGGGATCTAAAAAGCAAAACAAGCAAATGAATATAACGAAACAGAACAGACTCACAGATACAGAGAACAAACTAGTGGTTACCAGTGGGAAGAGGAAAGGGGGACGGGACAATGTGGTTAGGAAAGTCATAGATCCAAACTACTGTGCATATAAATAAATAAGTTACAAGTATTCGCTGTATAGCACAGGGAGCAAAACCAATATTTTATGATAATTTCATATGGAGTATGCTATAAAGATATTGGATCACTACGTTGTATACCTGAGACTAATCTAATATTGCAAGTCAACTACACTTCAGTTTACAAAGGAGAGAATAATTGACATCTAAGATGTCGGTTGGCCCAATGTTGGAAAGACAGAAGAAAAATGTACGTAGAAGCTGGGGGATGAGATGGTTCTCTTTACACAGGACACCACATCATATCAGAGACAGGCACAGCTGACCACTGCTGCCCTGTGTGTATGTCCAGCACAGCCATGTAAGAAGTTTCAAA
The DNA here is from genome assembly GCA_006410635.1 of Cephalophus harveyi. Lineage (NCBI taxonomy): Eukaryota > Metazoa > Chordata > Mammalia > Artiodactyla > Bovidae > Cephalophus > Cephalophus harveyi. The sequence goes on from SJYT01049200.1 coordinate 440,487, forward strand.
GAAAAGATCCACGACTGAGTCCCGGGACCTCCCACACCACCTATGCCACCCACCACCTGCCACGCTTCTCCCATTCTCCCTGCCTCTCATCTCACTCACCAGTAAACAGGTGGAGGAAATGGGATGTTTTCCAGTTCATGTATTAAAAGCACACCTCCTCAAAGCTACTACAATGAAGCAAACATGTCATCACTATTTGTATTTATTTCAGTGAAGGAAACCCAGTAGGTTGAACGCATTCTAATGGAGGCTGAGGGGCCCCGTCCAGGTTGCTGCAATAGAGATTTCTCACTTAAACAAAGAAAATCTATCACTCTCTAGGCCATGTCCTAGGAAAGGGCCCTCAGAGGTCAGCACCTCCTCTGATGCTCACAAGCCTCTTGGTCTATCACACCCTCTGACCCAGTAATTTCACGTCTGAGACTTGATTGCGGAGGAAGAATCCAAAATGTAAATAAAGATGCACAAATATCAAACATCTTCTTTAGCACAGAAAATCCCACAGGCAACAGAAACATCCATCCAACAAAGTTCTCCCGCTCAGAACCAGAGTGGGTTGCCACTTCCTCTTCCAGGGGATCTTCCCAACCCAGGGATCAAACCTGCATCTCCCACATCTCCTGCACTGGCAGGCGGGTTCTCTGCCACTGTGCACCTGGGTGCTATTCTCCTGCTCAGAGAGGGCCTGTGGACAGTGACTGGAAGGAATGGGATGGGACTGGGGCCCAGGAGAGCCCATCACACCCGGTGTGCAGGAGCTTCCTGGCAGGTGGCGATGCAGTCAGAGGTGGGCTGGATGAGGTCCTGAAAACTATGGAAGGTAACGATTCTAGGAGAGGAGGTATCCAGGATGTAGGAGTCAGCCTCACACCCCCGCAAACCCAGAGCCGTCTTTCCTAGAGGCTCCGAGCCTTGACGTGAGCTTTACACACACAAACCACTTCCTCGGTAGGTACAGAAAGGGGGTGTCATTTCGTGCAGTGCACCTGGAAGTGGCAGAGTGGGACCCCAGGGAACCCAACCTTCTGCCCTCCTGTACATGCCCACACTCGGGGGCGGAGACCCCCAGGAGAGCAGTCTAGCTGGCTCTGCACCCGCCTGCCTGTGGTATGGTGACGTATAGACAAACATATCTCACACTGTCCTCTCTTGTCCACATAGAACGTTCTCTTTTGGGGGTCTAGAGACAAGGATTGAATGCCAAGTGTGCCATTCTAGGGAAGAAATTAATCGACACTATAAAAATGGGCCCATCTCCTCCTGCAAGCATGATGCTCTGCACAGATGTCAGGATGGGGGAGGGTGTGGTTTAGAATCTGACGTCCGTCTGTTTCTCAGGCTGGTGCAGCCTCAAGGTGAAACGTGACCCTTCAGAACTATCGCCTTGTCTACCAGGCAAACATTTGCTTTCTGCTGGGCTCAAGTCGGTCTTATCAACTTGTTAGAAGGAAAAACAAAGAAGCCAGCAGACAAATCTCCCTGGGAAAGTCCAGAGTCCACCATTCAGGCACACATCTCTCAATCTTTCAAGAAAACAAAGATGCTCCCCCTCCAGACATCCGTTTACCAGGTGCGTTTAAGCTTCCGTTAGAAGGAAAGCAAAAAGAACCAGGAAATCTCTGAAAATAACAACCATAAAGAAAAAGACTGGAAAAGTGGTAGAAATGGTCCCCGCCTGCACCATTTTGTCTGTCATCCAGCACTGGGGTCCGAGGCATCATGACCCGGCAGGGAGGAGGAATGGTGGCCATAAGTGAGCCCAGCCTCGGAGCCCTGGAGTCCGAGGCCAGCAGCTGAGTGGGGACACGGCCGCAGCCAGCAGAGCGCTGAGCACCGTGTGACGGCGACCACTACCAGGCGGGCCCGGCCCATCTGTCAGAAACACCGGGTCCAAAGGCCACAGGGGCAGACAGTACTAAAAGTGAAAATGACAGGCAGGCCGAGGCCACTTGCTAGAACAACGCAACATCGGACTGGCTTCCTGTCATTAAATGCACTGACGACACTCCATTCATCTTTAGCACCTGTTGTTCCTTCCACTCTCTGGTTCACCACGAACGAGAGTTTTATTTACAAAGATGGGTGTGTACCCAGGCCCAGCCTTCCGCCCGCTGGGAACCAGGCAGAGTTTGTCCTGGGTGCCCTCCCTGCCATCTGGCCACCACCGCAGCCGCTCTGTACCCCATTCCTGCCGCCAAAACCCCGCTCGGAGCCTCTGCTCATTCTCCTCACCTGACAACGGTTTCTTCAACACCTAGAATGCAAATCGCGGTGCTGAACAAGAGGTGAGGGTTTGGGGAAGCTGAGAAATTCAGCCATACGACTGGCATGCAGGTGAGGGACACAAACACAGTCACTGGAGAGCCAAGGACAGATCTTTCAGTGGTCTGAAACATGCAAGAACATGGCCATGAAACCCCGGAGGGAGCGGAGTCCATCCCGAATGGCAAGATGTGAAAAGCCCTAGGGAAGAAAGAGAGTGAACTCTGGTCTGAAGATGGAAAGGGCTGGGTGGGATTCTGACTGGCAGAACAGAGGAGAAGCCGAGGTATGGGACTGGGATGTTCAGGCAGGGGAAGAGAGGTGGCAGACGACAGGTTGTTTTGAATTTTGGATCCATCAGAACCTGGCTGTTTGAACTCAGAGAATAAGCCTCTCTGAGCCTCCATTGCTTTTCTGCAAAATTAAAATGTGCACACTACCTAATTACTGAGGACCTTAGAAGGGGCAAGCTCTGAGCATGGTGTTAAGGGCATAATTAAATTCAGAATATCTTCCTCAGAGGGTTTAATGTTAGGACTGAAGAACAGTGAAGAATTTAGCACAGTATCCAGCAAGGAGCATTTTCAGTCAATGGCTGTTGATGCCTTTCAGGGTGGTGATGAATTGGGTGGTGAGGGTGGTGATGGAGGAGATGAAGTGGGTGGTGGGGGTGGTGATGGAGGTGGAGAAGCGGATGGTGAAGCGGATGGTGATGGAGGTGGTGAAGTGAGTGGAGGTGCTGCAGTGGGTGGTGAGGGTGGCGATGGAGGTATGAAGCGGGTGGTGATGGAGATGGTGGGGGTGGTGGGGGTGGCGATGGAGGTATGAAGTGGGTGGTGATTGAGGGTGAAGTAGCTGGTGGGCCAGGATGCCACATTTTAAATCCTGCATCAGTGATTCGTCAACCTCCCAAGAGGCACCTGGATCGGTCCCCAGCTCAGTGAAGCCACAAGATACAAGATTCACTCCATGCATCCATTCTGCCTACTCCTCCGTCCTCCCAGGACCATCCCCATTGGTGAGAAAACAAGAGGGGAACACGCAGAGGTGAGGGGCTGAGTCTGCAGCGGGAGAGAAGGGCTCCCCATGGGGAACACGTGCCCACCCCAGGGTTCGTGTGACCCAGAGAATCATGTCTCCCTTCCTCTCTCTTCTCCCATTCTGCTCCATCTCCATCAGTGGCTGCAATAAAAGTTAATGTGAGATGTCTCCAATCTTTCTGTCTTCCTGTTCAGCCAAGAAAAACAATTGAAGTTCAGTTCTTAGGGTTGTCCACGTCTTTCCTGCGATGTTTATGAAGCTAATAAGATACTGCAGGTGCCATCACCACACACCTTGCTCAAATGTGAGGGTCAGGTGGTCCAGTCTCTGGCTTCCTCACTCAACATTTTAAAAACATGGCATGGTGTTATATATGATTCTTTCTAGTTTCTCTTCTTTACTTATTTTTGGTAATTTTTATACTTCACTCAACGATCTTACTGTGAATTTTCCCAATGATATTTTTAAAGATCAATTTTTAATATTTTCTTCCAGAAAATGTTGCCAACTGGTTTTTGGCTACTCAATTTTCTCATCTATGAAATGTGGACGTAATAGTATCTATCCAGAAGGACCTGAAACTCAAAGGAGATAAGAATTGTAAAGCACTGTGAATGGCCCTGATCAATAATAAAACCACACAACAAACTAAATACTAGCAATACTGTATCTCTCTAGACTAATTGTGAATTTCTGAATAAAGCAGCCCAAAAGAGATAAGCACTACCTCTTGGCAACCATCATAGCAATAATGGATGCAAGCGAGAATCATCAATAGATGTTCAAACCAGTGAGATAAAAATCAGATGGGAAAAGAGGATCTTTGCATAGTCTCAAAACACCTCCCCAGGAGATATTAACACTTAAATGGGGAAAAATAGTAGCCTTGCTGTGAAGAACTCCTCACCCACTTAAACAGACCATTAATGAGGCAAATTAGTATTCACTGCTCCTGACACAATGTCTGGAGAATGCAGCATCTCTTGTGTGGCTGTCCTGCCAAAGATGGACACCTTGAATCAAATCACGAGGGCCCATCAGACAAGCCCAAACTGGGGGGCATTTTACACAATTAACTGGCCTGCACTCTTCACAAATCGCTCAGTCGTGTCCAACTCTTTGCAACCCCATGTCTGTCCACGGGATTCTCCAAGCAAGCATACTGGAGTGGGTTGCCATGCCTTCCTTCAGGAGAGCTTCCCAACCCAGGGATCGAACCCCAGTCTCCCACTTTGCAGGCAGATTCTTCACCACCTGAGCTACCAGGGAAGCCCTCCACTCTTTAAAAATGTGAGAACCATGAAATGTAAAGACTGGGGGCATGTTCCTGAATAAAAGACATTGGAGACACACAACAGTTCAATTCAAAACCCTGGGTTGGATCCTGCACAATTTTTGTTTTTATTTTTTGCCATATGGACATTATTAGGATAACTGGCAAGTTCTGAATAAAGTCCATAGCTTGGATGCCTGTTAACTGCATAATTTTGGTCTGGCATTGTGGGAAGGTCAGGTAAGATCCACATACTTTGGAACACATGCTATGATTGTCAGTGGGAAAAGGGGTCACGTCTAGATCCTACCACAACTGTTTCAGGAAAAATTAATTTGTGCACATAAGAACACGTACATATAAATACAGAAAGAGAGAGAGAAAGCAAATTTGGTAAAATGTACACAATTGGAAAATCTTGGTGAACTGTATTCAGAAATTCTTGATACTTAACGATTTCATCTTGATACTTATAAGTTTGAAATTGTTTCAAAATAACAAGTTTTGAACTTTCCTGGTGGTTCCGTGGTTAAGAACCCACCTGCCATGGCAGGGGACATGGGTTCAGTCCCTGATCTGGGAAGATTCCACATGTTGCAGAGCAACTAAGTCCAAGCACTACAACCACTGAACTCACACTCTAGGCCCTACAGGCTGTAACTACGGAGCCCGTGTTCCCTAAGAGCCTGTGCTCCACAACAAGCGAAGCCACCACAATAAGAAGCCGGGGCACTGCAACAAAGAGCAACCTCCGCTTGCCACAACTAGAGAAAAGTCCAAGCAGCAAGGAAGACCCAGCACAGCCAGCAATTTTAAAAATAAATAAATAAAATTTTTGAAAAGCTTTGAAACATCAGCACTAAAGCAAGCTCTCCTTAGAGACAAGTCAGGGTCTCAGAGATGGTGCAACAGGATTTTCATCCTAACTCCAGCTCTCACCAGGTCTATGGTCTTGAAAATGTTCCTTACTTCCCTAAAAGTCTAGGTTCCATCACCTGTGCCATGGAGATGATAATAACAACCGTGAAGGGCTCTTGAGAGAATTAAACGAAATCATACACCGAAATGAGACCCGTGCGTGACATGAGACAGGGCTGGGATCTGTGTTGAAAGAATGAGCGGCAGTAACAGGAGAGTGAGGAGTTTGCAGCCTGTGGAGCAGACACTCCTCTCACTCTTTCTCTGGCTTCGTAACATCCTGCCTCTGAACAGATACAGAGCAGGTGACACGAGGGATGCAGAGGAGGAAAGAAAGGGGGACAAAATGAGGTGTGTCCCCCAAAACTCATCCATCTGTTTTCCTGAACTAACTAACTTAGCAGACGATACGGAGCAGAGGGTGGGAGGAGAAGCAAACGAGGTCTGCCTTCCCCATCGTGCCCCCTTTGCATTTTAAGAGCTTTAACTCGTCCTTGGATATTTCTAACACTTCTCTGTATTTTCTGTGAAGATAAGAGCATCAACTTCTGCTTCATGTTTAACCAAAGAATTAACTAAAAAAGCAAATTCAACCACAAGGTCCTACTGTATAGCACAAGGAACTCTATTCAATATCCTGTGATAAACCATGTGGAAAAGAATATATACATATAACAGAGCCATTTTCGCTGAACAGTAGAAATTAACACAAGTACTCAGGTGGCGCTAGTGGTAAAGAATCGCTTGCCAATGCAGGAGACACAGGTTCGATCCCAGTAAGATCCCCTGGAGAAGGAAATGGCAACCCACTCCAGTCTTCTTGCCTGGGAAATCCCACAGACAGAGGAGCCTGGAGGGCGACAGTACACGGGGTCCCAAAGAGTCAGACATGACTGAGCACAGACATGCACACACACAGATATTAACACATCGTAAATCAACTATATTTCAATAAAGTAAATTATAGAATAGTAAACAGATAAAGATAAAAACAAAACTCAGTTCTACAGATATACTTTAATGCTCAGTTTCTATTCTATACAATAAAAGTATAAATATATACACATTTGAAAAAAAACAATCCTTCAAGATCTTCCAAGTATTCAAAGCAACTTACAACCCATAACTTTGCTACCTGTTCCAGAGTCAGTTACTGTGTTGACCAATTGTTACGTTATGACCTCAGAACCATAATTACATTTATGCCTCTTGAACAAGCTGATGAAAAGAAACATTTGCTTAAGGCTCCCATCAATGAATGCAGAGCTTAGACTAGTCTTTAGCTTATACAAACGTTAAGCTTATTAATTCGGAATATTCATTTAGTTATTGAAACAGGATGACAAAACTGTACAGCGAGAGACTGAGTCCCTATTACACATATTAGCTTTGCACGAAAACCCGCTAGCTCAGGAAATGTCTCAGCCTGAGGATTCATATGCCTCTTTGAATTTTTTTAAACTGTGATTTAGGTATCAAAGCCCCATCACCAATGCCCATCAATGCACAGAAAGACTATAAATGATGAAGATAAGTCCACCATGATTAAGAACTCTCCAGCTGGATTTCAGCTTAAGAAATTCTGAAACTGCCTATGTGTGGTCCACGCCAACAGTCACAGCATCCTTTAATTGAAAGCCAGTGATATGACTCATACCACCTGTTTCCTTGATCCTGCTCTATTCCTATTTTGGTCAGAGTTCTCTTTGGAGGATTTAAACTTTTATGAAAACAAATAGCAAATATTTATTCAAATTGATTACTATTGTTTCACACCCCCAAAACAACATTTCCTATTATAAAATTACATTCATCTCCATTAATTTTAACAAGCCAAGGATTATTTAAAGTGATAATCACAGTGGTAGCTGTAGCTGATGGAAAGGCTGCTAGTTAAAAGAACTGTATATAAAAATATATATCTCCATGGATGCTTATTATATATATGTGTGTGCATGAATGTGCCCAGTTGTGTATGACTCTTTGTGGCCCCATGGATTGCAGCCCGCCAGGCTCCTCAGTCCATGAAATTCTCCAGGCGAGAATATTGAACCAGGTTGCCCTCTCCTTCTCCAGGGGTTCTTCCCGACTCAGGGATCAAACCTACATTTCTTGCATTTCTTGCATGGGCAGGCAGATTTTTTACCACTGTGCCACCTGGGAAGCCCTATTATATATATATAATCCTTATTTAAATTTGTTATAGACTCATGAAAGTGGCTTTTTAAAAATTTGCTTACTTAGACACATTGCAATGAGATGTTCGTGTCCCAGAGAGTGTATCAGACAGAATGAAATATAACAAAAGGGGAATGATGAGAGGTAGGGGAGAGGGTGGGAGAGGGGCGGTCTGGATGACAAAAAGAGTCACTGCTCAGCTCTCTGGACTCTGACTGCAGCGTGGAGTCAACAGGGAGACTTGCGCAGAAGCCCCACGCTCAGGCAGCAACCTGCTGCCATCTGAGATTCCCACCGGTGGGATGCGCAGGCTGTATATTCCATTGCCCTATTTGTCAATCAGTCCAGCCACTAGTCCATCGCCGTGAGGACAAGAACCAAGAAAAAGAAGAGAAAAAGAATTGCCTAACTGTACTCCTACATAGATGAGGTGAAGTGTTTCACTTTACACAATACACAGAAGGCATCAATGTGGAGTCCAGGAACCTTCCCAGACCAAGGCTCAGTACTCTGATCTCTCCTCCCCCTCTGCTTTTCAGGAACGGCTCAGGGGTGGAAACAAGCCTGGCAGAACAAGACTCCACTTGTGGCTTCATGGTGGGTCACAGTGGACATGACCTGAGACAAAGGCAGATGTGACAGCCATCGGGGACCCCCAGGCACCATGCAGGCCAGAGGTGGTGGCAATAATCTGTACCCTGAAGAGTTCTTGGGGGTGACGTGAAGTAAGAGTTTGTAGCTAAAGAGTCTGCCAAGGAGCCCTGAGCAGGAATTCAGTGGATCCCAGGAGTTAGGCAGATGCCAGGAGTTAGGCAGACCCCAGGAGTTGGGTAGATCCCAAGGTTAGGTAAATCCCAGGAGTTAGGCAGATCCCAGGACCTGGATCCCTCCCCCCAGGTTAAAATGCGAGCTTGACTCAGTGAGCCCGCAGGCCACCATCGGAAGTCTGAACCTCCCGGCGGATGTCTTAGTGTGAAATCCATCCATCTTTTCACCCACATCAGCCTCTCACATGAAGCCTTTGGTGTCTCTCCTTCCGCTACACACATAACTCACGCAGGGAAATGAAGTGACTGGAGTTCAAGGGCACTTTGACTGGAACCAGATGAACTGTCCCGGTTGCCTGGGAAACCCTGAAGACAACCATTCTCGATGTGTCAAATATCGGAAGTCAACAGGAGCCAAAGTCACTTCAAAGGTAAATCCAAGAAAGCTTACGGCAAAAGAGGGACACTCGGCTTGCAAGAGCAGCTCGTTTCCTATGGGCTCACGAACTTTGGGAAAGAGAAATAAATGTTTTGCAATCCTAATTAGCCAACAAGAATGATCATCTTAAATGCTAACTTCCAGATTACAGGAGAAGATTCGGTACAAAGACACTGAGAGTCCCTCAATATTTTTGCTGGGACCAGTAAACTCGGACAAGATGGCTGGATGGCATCAGTGACTCAATGGACATGAGTTTGAGCAAACTCTGGGAGGTCCTGAAGGACAGGGAAGCTGGCATGCTACAGTCCATGGGGTCGCAAAGGGTCAGACATGACTGAGAGACTGAATAACAATAACATTAAACTCGAGTTTTCACAATAACCCTGTGATGAAATAGAACATGTTTTAATAAACTGTCCCTCTAAATCATTTGGGGTTTTGTTTCAGTTTAGTCTGATTCTATCCAGGTTTCCAGTGTAAAATGTATGTCAAATATTGAGTATTATATGTGGCTTTTCTTAAGAACATAAAATGTTTGCTGTAGTCATTTTGAGGAGAAAAAATTTAAGAATTTAACAAGCAAAGCAATGTGCTATCATTTTCTTCAAAGAAATGTGGACTTAATGAAAACCTACCCAAAGCTGCATTTTGCATCAAATGCTGTTTCGTAAGGGTTATTCCGTGAGTTTGAATTATGATTTTATTACAATATTTTCCAACATAAAAATCACTCTGAAAAGCTTCATAATGAAAGTGTGCACATATTACTGGTATTTGCACTCACAGAGCCTTTTGTAACAAAATCAATCAAAAGTAAAATCAGTGCAAACACCTCTGACAAGGAGATCAAGTTTTCTCTCCACCCCTCAACTTTCACGGTGAGAGAACTATTCAGGGATTAACATGTTTGGGCCTTTTAACAATTTATTTTAGAGGCATATGAGTTCGGGGGAGGACATATTCCAAAAAGTACTATGTTCATACATACATTTTCACTTTAGATTTTTAGACATCTGGTAGGAAATGCTTTGCGTTCGTTGCTCTGCGCTGCCCCCTGCTGGTGATGTCCCGTAAATGGCCTCAGGACACAATCTGGTACCGCAGTGACTTCAACCCGCCCACAAGGCCACCTGAATTCATAACTACCTTACTTAAGGGCCCTATTTCTGAAGGTGATGTACAAAGCTGTATTTTATTTTACTTTTAATTAATTTTTATTTGATTACAGTTGCTTTACAATGCTACGTTAGTTTCTGCTGTACAGCAAAGTGAATCAGCTCTACATATACATATCTCCACTCTTTTGGATTTCCTTTCCATTTAGGTCAACACAGAGATCTGAGTAGAGTTCCCTAACAAAGCTGTATTTTAATGTTAAAAGTTTAAAGAAATAATTAAGGTAAAACTTTTTTTAAGTTGAGGACCTATGATTAATTTTTACTGCATGTTGAATATAAAGCTTTTCCCAGAGAACGTATTCGATCACAAGGAACTAATGACAAACCAAGGACCCTAGTTTGGTGGCACTAGTGGTAAAGAACCTACCTGCCAAGCAGGAGACGTAAGAGATGCGGGTTCAATCCCTGGGTCGGGAAGATCCCCTGAAGGAGGGCATGGCAACCCACCCTAGTACTCTTGCCTGGAGAATCCCATGTCCCATGGACAGAGGAGCCTGGTGGGATACAGTCCATGGGGCTGCAAAGAGTTGAACACAACTGAATTGATGTAGCACGCAGCACCCAAGGACACTACTTTATCTAAAAATAAATGGTTATCAAATCAGTAAAGAAAAAGTATTATTGTGAACTTATCGAGGATGGTCTTATGAGGAATGTCATTTTATCTCAACTGCACCACCACAGCTCACAGGAGAATCGCTGCTTTTGCGTTACTCATTCTAAGATGACCTAGAGGGGGCATTCCAATTAACTTGACAGCAATCTGTCTGAAATAGAAAGATCAAGGTTCCAAGTTGTAAACAACAAATGCATCCCACCAATTGTTCAAAAACCAGAAGCTTGACCCCAGGAGAACACCTGCAACATAACAACTTCTTCCTGCCTTATAATTGCCTTGTTTTACCCACCGCTGTGAGACACAACACTGACTCAGTCCTGAGAACCGCCAGCTTGACCTTTTCAGTCTGCTGGAAAGAAGATCTCGTTACAGTGCTCATGCTATGTATATGGAACTGGCCCACAAGTAACTGTTACTGACACTCTGCTTCAGAAATGCATCCAGAAGCCCAAATACCAAGAAGTGACCAATGCAATCTTTGTCCCTCTGAACTTCATCCGCAGTACCTCCTGGAGATTCCTAAATGGTGTTCATTCCTAATGACTGAAACTGGCTAGGGATTTTTAAAGTGTTCTTACTGCTCAAGCAAAGAGGCCTAAAGCTTGATGCCTTGGCGCAAAATGTACTCCAGAAAAAACACACAGAGTGGAGATGGTGCAGGTCCCCTACAGTGACAAAGAAATGGCTCCAGCATGCAACACGTCTTCATGTTTGATGCTTGTTATATGTAAGCACCAGATGCACTTCTCATCCGAGTGCCGTAAAAGTGATTCTTTAAGAATTCTAAATAGAAAATGAGTCAGTCCCCGTGCAAATACAAACCTAAAAAGAATTCCACACTGTACAAGTAACATTTGCAGCATTAAACACATGGATGTTTTAGGCGACCTTCCTGCTGGACCCCACAATCCCTCTGGTGTTCCGCCCATGTGCTCTGAGACTCTGAAACAGCCCCTGGTGACCCCAAACTGGTCACCGCAGACTAGGGCCACAGGCTGAGTCCCTGCCTGTGGGGGAGGGGTGGGAACTGGACTCCCCTGGCTCCCCACCCACCCCTATCCATCCTGCATCAGGGCTATGTTTCCCCAAAGCTCACCCAGTGTGATGTCACGAAATAGTTTGACTCTACTTTTCACCATGTTTTCTTTTCTTACCTTTACCTGGAGAATCTCTGCCAGATGTGTAGAAAGTTATCTTTTGCGGGATATATTCCAAAACGCTCTTATGCTGTTTCTCTTAGGGTTTCTCCACACGGCCCCATTCAGAGATGCTATCGCTTTCTATGGGAGAGAAGAAAAAAATGTGCACAGGAAAATGATCACCATAAAATCACGGATTCTTAAATCAGATCTAAAGAAATGTCAAACCCAGGGGAAGAGCACCTGGGGAAACTCCATGAGGCATGGGTTTGGGGTGGGAAGTAGGAATCTTCTCTCCTCTTGTAGCTTTATTAAAAGCTGTGTTTTCCCAGATGCAAAGCAGTGACCGTTATCTCACTAGCGTTTTCTCCTCACCTCCAGTGTTCCGGGGAGGTCACATTCTGTAAAAAACATCCTGCCTTTCTCCCCACAAAAAAGTTCCATGGAGTTTCAGAATGCAGAAGCTGCAACTCGGTAACTCCGCTCTGGGTTATTTACCACTCGCACAAAGAAAATGCTGTCTATTCAGAACTCATTTCAAAACTCTTTTCACGGCGAGCGGGGAACAAGCGGGCTCATGTCCGAGTGCAGACCCATCCCCGGCGCCGCGTGGCACGGCGCGCTCCTACAAGGACCTGTTGTGCGCGCGCGCGGGGCGGAGGGCCCTTCCAGGCCAGGGTCTCTGGCTTGTTCGCCCCGGTTTGTCAGGAGACGGCCCTCGCCCCGCAGGTTCACGCCGACACTGGAAGGGCGGCTCCTGGCCCCCAGGCCTGGGGGTGAGGGCTGACCTGGATGCCTGGGTGCGGAGCTCGGCCTCGGGGAAAGTTGTTTAAACCCCGTGGAGTTCGGTTTCTTTTGTTTTCTGATCTCAGTCATCATGCCCTCTTTTGTTAGGTTGGAAGTGAACTCACCCAGAATCTGAACCTCAGGCCCTCAGGGTTCCAGGGAGCCTTGCCCTGAGGCCACCGTTCAGACCTCACCACAACCCCCTGCATCCCCAGGCTGAGGCAGAGGCAAGAAGAAGGGTCCAGGGGCTCCTTTTAGGTTCAGGACCCTCCCCGGACCAAGAATACAGAAAGGATTGGTGGGGGCAGGACCAGGAGGCCAGAGCCGGTCGTCCAGGCGGGCTCTGCCGGACTGGGGTGGGGCTGCCTTCTGACCCGGGTCCGGGTGAGGGGCTTGGCCTGACCCCTGGGGTTGGGAACAGGTGGGAGCGGGGAAGCGTGCACTGGGCGGGCCAGAGCCCCCAGAGGAGCCACAGACCGCCCTGGGGCCTGCACAGAGTGGAGATGGGGGGCAGGGGTGCTGGGGGCCAGGAGCACCCCCGCCTGGGGGGTGGGGCACAGAGGAGAGGGCCCCGGCCCAGGTGTGTGTGTGCCCCTGGGCCAACAGGAGTAATCTGTCCAGTGGGGCCCCCTAGCGAGAGGAAAGGGCCTGACAGGAGGAGGCAGGAGGGACCCCAGGCCAGGCGGGGCGGGGGAAAGCGCATGGCGGGGGTGGAAGGACCCCCAGGACCCAGGAAGTAAGAGGCATATTCCCCTCCACCTCGGATCAGGGAGACTCGGAGAATGAGGAGCCTTGCTGCCCAGAACTGTCAAAGACTCAGTGCTTTAGAAAGTCCATGGAGAGAGGGCTCAAACCATCTGCCAGGGCAGAAAACAAGATACCGGTCCGCTAGGTAAGAAAGGGCTGGGGCTCTTACCTCTGACATCCCCACACACACAACACACACACACACACCACAGCTGTGGCAGGGGTACACCCCCCAACACACACACACACTCATACACACACATGACTGGTGGGCAGGGGTATGCCCTCCCAACAGACACACGCGCGCGCGCGCGCACACACACACACACACACACACACACACACACACACACACACGACAGCCATGGCAGGGGGGCAGTGAAATGGGGAAGGAGCTGCAGTGAGAGGGCAGAAGGATTCGCCAGCCCAGCTGCAGGCCGACAGGCCCCAGGAGGACCTGGGACGAGGTCAGGCTAAGTAGTCAAGGCCAATGCTGACCAACGCCTGGGCCTAGACATTGCAAGAGCTAAAATGAGACTATTTCTGTGACTCCAACTGGCCAGAGGAGCTTTTGTATCCTCTGAGAACAAGCCGAAGAGCTGGGGACCCGCGAGTTTTCACTCAGGGGTCGAGGATATTGGTCCCAGTGAACAAAGCTGACAGCTGTGGGGGGAAATGTACCTTGTGTTTTGGTTCTCTCCAGGATAGTGCTTTTCAGCCTATTGATTACTGCAGCAACACCTGATAAAACCCTTCTGCCAGCCTAGAAGTTCCAGGAGTCAGGGACCCTGTGTCACCGCACCTGGCACATGATAGCTGACTGGCTGCCTCACCTGTTCTGAGCTGATTGTCTTACTTCAAACTTTCCTGTTCATCGTGGTCTTTCTAGAGAAATCTAGATGCATATACTTTCTCAGAAACCTTTTGATCACCTCTAAGACATGGGCTTCCCTGGTAGCTCAGTTGTTAAAAGAATCTACCTGCAATGCAGGAAATGCAGGTTCAAGCCTTGGGTCAGGAAGATCCCCTGGAGAAGGCAACCCACTCCAGTATTCTTGCCTGGAGAATCCCATGGACAGAGGAGCCTGGCGGGCTGCAATCCATGGGGTCACAAAAAGTTGGACACAACCAAGTGACTAACACTTTCACTTTCAAAACATTCTTAATAATAATTTTTTTTTCCTGCTACCACATTCTGACCCATCACTTTCAGAGAACCTCACATACTCAAGGGTATTATTCCACATACATAAGTATTATTCTACATGGAGAGGACCCACACTGAGTTTTTTGCAAATTTGATTGTTAGTAATCCAAAGAAGACCAATGAAAGAAGACCTCAGCAAGCTCACCCAAGAAGCTCGGAGCACATCAGAAAATCCACCAACTTCTCTTGTGAGTTTCTTTTTCTAGATCCACGTCAACTCTTTGTCTCCAGAGGAGAAAAAAGACACCAGCACTGTCTGCGACCTCCCTGTCCATATATGTTTGCATCATTCCCCTTCGTGAGTGAATTCCTGAGAAGGCCCTTCCCTGTTATATTTTCTTTCGGTTGCAGACAAGTTGAAGTATTTTGAGTGACACAGAAACAATTTGTCTTTGGCCAAAAGAGAAACTCGGGGGAAGGAAAAAAAAAAAAAAAACAGGCCAGCCTACTAGTAAGCTTCGCAAACGGAGCAGGTTTGGGCATAGCAGATGCAGGCACAGTTTTGGAATCCACAATATGCCATTCATGCCTCACGAGACGACGGGACATCTTCAAATGTTGTTGCTGAACCAACGCGGGGAAACATGCTTGCTGCTTACCCAAAACAAGCTTCAACAAAGTCCAACTTCTCCTGCTGCAAATTTGCAGAGGGGAAGGTTTTCCCTACGTGGAATTTTGAACTCTTTTTTTGTTCATTTGCTAAGTGAGGACGAGTTGTCTGGGAGCACATTTGGAGAGGTGGGATTCTTACCTTATGAAATGTGGATCCAGGACAAAAACGGTCATCACTCAAGAAACTCAGGAAGAGTTAGGGTAAAGACCCTTCCTTAAGTTCAGAATGGGAGTATGTGCTGAGGGGTCAGTGGTGTGAAACAGACAGGCGTTTCAACAGCCATCTTTGGAGCCAAGGAAACACTCGTAATTCACCCTCTTTGGGTATTGAAAGACTTCCTGCCTTTCCTTAAGGAATGCCCTTCACACTGTCTGCTTTCCTGCATCTTTGTACACAGGACCTAACTTCCAGGCGTGTGTGTGTGTGCACGCATGTGCACGCAGTGGCTCAGTTGTGTCTCTTTGCGATCCCATGGACGGTAGCCCACCAGGCTCCTCTGTCCATGGGATTCTCCAGGTAATAATACTGGAGTGAGTTGCCAGGCTCTCCTCCCAGGGATCTTAAAGACCCAAGGATTGAATGTGCGTCTCGCATCTCCTTCTCTGGCAGGTGGGTTCTTTATGACTAATGTTCCCTGTGAAGCCACTTCCAGGCCTAGGACCAGACAAACTTCACAAAGGAAGTTGAGAACCCTCGCTGGGGCCAAGTCTAGGGACACCATCTTGGGGAGAAGCACCCACCCAGGCAGTCTGCTGGTTCTGAGCTCTCTGCTGTTCTCTCTTCACTGGGACAAAAGCCAAAATACAGAGACCTGACTCTCAGTTCAGACGCACATCCCAGTGGTTCATGCATCAACTCTCCCACCCAGATACTCTGCCCCCCGCCCTGGCTTCCAAAGTTCGTGGACAAAGTGTAACGTCACCAGCACCTGGAGTTCAGGGCTCTGTGCTCTGGGGAAGCTGAACTTGCAGTATTCCATCTACGGACAATAGGGGTCCACGCACAGGAGCATCCTAGCAAGATGGCAGCATCCAGACATCCTTCCGCAAAATGTGAACTGACTGCTTCCAAGAGTTCATCAATGGATTGTTGTTTAGTCACTCAGTCGTATCCAATTCTTATGGCCCCATAGACTGTGGCCCACAAGACTCCTCTGTCTATGGGATTCTCCAGGTAAGAATACGGGAGTGGGTTGCCATTGCTTCTCTAGGGGATCTCCCCAACCCAGGAATTGAACCTATGTCTCCTGCATTGGCAGGCAGCTTCTTTACCACTGAGCCACCAGGGAAGCACATCATAAATGGATACAAGTGCCATTTTACTAAGTACTCATTTTTACACTATCCTTAAAAGTATCATATAGCCGTGTTCTGTTCAGAAACAACTGCTGCCTAGGGTTTCTAGTTTTGTTTTGTTTTGTTTTTTTTTTCTGGAATATTGCATTTATTCGAATCAGAGGACTGAACGGCAAAGGTTGGCCTAACGTTTATCCTCAAATAGAGACTCCAGGAAGAGTAATACAATAAGGTGATAACCGAATAATTATGGGCGAGGATGTCATTTCTCAGAAGGACGGCACCCAGGCAGCACAGGGAGTGAGCACTCATGCTCTGAGCCTGTGGCTCTAATTATCAGCCTCTGAAGATGCCTTTTGGAGTCTGCAGGCAGCACTGGCAAAGATGAAAGGGAACAGCAAACGGTTCCCTGGCAGCTTGCAGATACAGACAGCACTCCGGGCCCCACGGTCCATGGGCAGCAGCAAACTGGTCAGGCTGGGTCAGCTCCTCCGGCTTCACGGAGGTGAGGCTGGCAGGGCTTGTGGCCGCGCATCTCCAGCACCCTGAACCCAGGACTGGGGAGCCCACAGCTTTGGAGTCTTTGCCCTTGAACCATGTGCCAGTTTTAAAAATTATTCTTTGAGAAACCAGTGGGTGGGCACAGATGGGAAGTGGGAAGCTGCAAAGGGAAGAAGATGGTGTTGGAACGGAACGCAGGACCGCGCGCCTCTATGGGCGCATCCACTCCAGGCGCGTCCCCGCGGGCTCGTCCCCACGGGCGCGTCTCCTGCAGGCAGACCAGGATGCACCCTGATGCCGCGCCCAGAGGACTGAGACCACCATTCCACCCAACCCCCTCCACCCCAACAACGCACCTGACTACCATCAACCCCACGGCCCCCGGGTCAGCAGGCAGCCTGCAGGCTGTTCTATGCATACAGCAAATATTTTAAAAACACAACAGGTTAAAAAAAAAGTGATTAGAACTGCTCTAAAATGTTGTGAAATCATCATTGGTTCAACAACTTTTATATGTGCAATTTGGTGCCTTAAATTATAAAAAAGAAAGAAAGCCTCCTAGCTTCCCGCCTTGCTCTGTGCCGGGAAAGAGTTCACCTCACCACATCCAGAAAATGCAGCTGTTTCCCAGAGAAACGCATGTGGGAGGAAGCCTGCTGAGAAGAGAGCAGGAGCGGCTGGCTCCAGAGCTGGCGTCGGCGCGGCTCACGGCCGCACTCATCCACATGCTGTCCTCTTTAGGGGCAGCTGTGCTCGAGAGGACTGCTCGCTGCAGCCCTGGGCTGTATCGGCTCCTTGATGTTTGGGAGAAGACCTGTGGGGGAGGGGGAACTTAGGAGGGAGCCCCCATCTCAGGCTGCCTGCCGGCTCTCAATACCAAGGACCTCCCCAAACCCAGACTCACCTCCCTTGGGATAAGATGAGCAGGACTCAGGGGTCTCCCAAACCAGAGGCCACGATGCCAGCCAACTGTCCTTCTTCAGGCCAGATGGGCTCCCCACTCCATGCAGCTCCGCACCTCCACACAGACCCCACCGACAGGAGAGGCCAGCTCAGACCCGGCCGGGGCCAGGGCGCTAAAGTAAAAGCCCCTGAGCTGAAGTTCCTTGAGAAGACCTTGGGCACACAGTCGCTGACAGTGTTTAAGTTTTGATGGCAGCAGAGCCTTGCCTTTCCCTAAATGCCGAAATATGACCCCCAAAACTGCAGGAGACCAGATTCCCTGATGAACAAGATGGTGGACTAGAGCCTGGCAGGCTATCATGCATGGAGTCACAAAGAGGCGGTCACAACTGAAGCAACAGCGCACACACACACAGGGCTCTCCTACAAGAGGAGCTCGGGAAAGGAGGTGGAATCCGGGGACAGTGGGGACCGGGACGGGGCGGCGGCCAGGTGAAGAGGGAAGGCTAGGCTCCTGGTGGCATGGGCTCCGGCCTTGGAGACCGGGTCGCCTCACGTGTGCACCTGTTCCCAGCCCTTGTTAATATTCCTTCTGAGTATAGAGCAATAGGCCTCAGGGAATATTTCCAGGGGAAATTAAAATGTGATTTGTAAGTAACACAAGACCACTTACTCGACAGCCTGTGTACAAACCTGGGCTGGGCTTCTGCTTTCCCTTCCTACATTTTATGCGTTTCTGCCCTTTCCCCCCAAAGAAGAGCACTTCTCTCCCCCAGTCTACCACACCATTTTAATTTTTTTTTAATGCATTACAATTTTCCAAAATTGTTTATTTTTTCCCTTTTTTGTAACATCCCATGTTAATGAAGTTTTTAAAGACTAAGTCAGTCATCCTGGTGATGAATGAAGATTTTCATTCAAGATCTTAAAAATATGACAAATACATGTAAAGCAAATATGTAATATTTTGAGTTATAGTCAAAGCCTATGGATAGTTTGAGCTGATGAAGAAGCTCTGCTGGAAAAGACTTTTTACTCAGGTTCTGCCTCTATTTTATGTATTTGTCATAGCTCAGTCACTTACTCTGCCTTTGAAAGTAGTTAACAGCCCTGAGCTCCCACACCTGCCTGGGTTGCAATGAGGAAAGCCACACCACTGGCTCAGGGGGGCGGTTCTGGGCCCTTTGCCACCGACTGGCCAGGTGACTGGAGTCAGTTGAGAGGTATATGTGACTCACAGATCACCTCTCAACTCGAGCAGAAAATCTAAACCCAGACAGCCATCACCAAGCAGGCCCTAACACTTAGTCTTGAGTCAACACAGTGTGTTCACGGGCTGTAGGCCATATGCCCACCACTGCCCACCTGCCCACACACTGCACTGGAGCGGGACTCACCCCATGTGTCCCCGTCCATCGGAATTCAGGAAAAGAGGAAGAACACTCACAACTCTGACCTTCCCACCCTCACTCACCACCAACAATCTGTAAAGAGGGTTGCTGCTGCTGCTGCTAAGTTGCTTCAGTCATGTCCGACTCTGTGCGATCCCACAGACGGCAGCCCACCAGGCTCCACCATCCCTGGGATTCTCCAGGCAAGAACACTGGAGTGGGTTGTCATTTCCTTCTCCAATGCATGAAAGTAAAAAGTGAAAGACAAGTCACTCAGTTGTGTCTGACTCTTCGTGACCCCATAGACTACAGCCTACCAGGCCTCTCTGTCAATGGGATTTTCCAGGGAAGAGTACTGGAGTGAGCTGCCATTTCCTTCTCCATGTAAAGAGGGAACTTCTGTATTAATATTGAATCATTGGCCCCTAAGCCTCATTCCCTTCAGTCCCAGGCCATTGATACTGGCTGATGTCTTTGCATGTTTTAACTTCATCGTAACTGCAGAGGGAAGGTGGGAGAGGCGAATGGATGGGGAGGGCCTCCAGGGAGCTGCTAGATCCTGGAACAACCCTGGGACCCCAGGGTGCCCTGTCCCTCCACATCCGAGGACCACCTCCAATAGGAAGGTATCCAGGATGCTGAGCTAAAGGCAGGCTTGTCCCTCCTGACACATTTTTGGAGGAAGGATATTAGGAACTACTGAAATTATTTTTACTCATTGTAAAAAAAACGACATGTACTTTAAAGAACCGTTTTAATGACAGGGTTAGCATTTTTACTGGATCACACATGCGTGCACCTGCACACTTCAGTACATTCACACAAACCCAAGAGCCACGCAAAGTCGTGAATGATAGCAGCTGCTGGCACACATTTTTTTTTTTTTTACTATTCTCTCTCAAAAACATAGTCTCCATTATTTATAGATAATAATGTGTGTTATTCGCCTTCCCTCCAGAAAATTAAGAGAGTTAACCAAAATTCATGACTGATACAGCCATTCCTGAATAGGAAATAAGAGAGGCATTCACACTGATGGAAAATAGAACCTTTAGAAACAGAATGAGGTCCAGACATTTCTCATTTGAAAGAACATTTTAACTCATCATGTCAATGTAACATCATAATGTCTTTGAAGAGAACTTTCAAATCTGATTTATTCATGTAAACCCACAGAACCTAGCAGCATTAGCTAGTAGTAGAGACGGGCTAAACAAATGAATAAAATACCCCCCAAAGTCCCGCTATCTCAGATCAGATATTCGATAAACTTCAGACTGCTGTTGTTTAGTTGTTTAGTCATGTCAGACTCTTTTGTGACTCCATGGACTGCAGCATGCCAGGCTCTTCTGTCCGTGGGATTCTCCAGGCAAGAATACTGGAGTGGGTTGCCATGCCCTCCTCCAGGGGATTGAACCTGCCTCTCCTGAGGTATGAGGGAAACCAAACTTCAGGTGTCCATGTGTTAACCTAACTTTTTTAATAATAGGCTTTTTTCTGGGTTGAAGAACATATTTCTTTCAGAGGATCCAACCTCTACTGTATTTGTCACTAGAGGGAGACACCGTTTACCAAAACCTATTATCAGGCTGAACTGAAATCTGTCCAGTTCTTAAGACTAAAACACCAAAAAGTAATGCTACTGTATATTATAACAAATGTGCATCATTTTGTGAATTTAACAAGTTCATACCTAGAATTATTGAACAGATAGGTAGCTTTCCTTTCTCAAATAATATTAAAATTGTGAAAAGAAGGTATGAAATAGAAATTGCCAAACTTTAGGCAATTAGTAAAATGAAAATAGGGTGATAGTGAAATACCAGGATTTTTCAACTGTCTCGGAACTATCTCCCCTGCAATAAAAATCAGTACAGAAAGGCCCTGCCTCTGTGAACAACTGCTTTTCCATTGAGAATGTGAATTAATCTAAATCTCTCTCCCAGGTAAAGAATACAAAGCCGAATGCTACATTCACATCACCATGCAGAAGGCAAGACCCAAAACTGAGCTCTTGCTGTAGAAGCAACAGGTCAGATTTCCAGTTCTTAACCCAACAAGCAACATCACGTGTGTATGTGCGTGCATGTGAGCATGTGCACGTGCATATATATAAGGCGTTATGTACAAATTACAGTTCAGGAAGATACAGAAAATGTGATCAGGACTTCAATCTTGGTATTTGTTCTACTTTTTGACACAGCATTTTATTCCCTGTTGTCCATTTTAAAATAATATTGGTTATGCATTTAATGTGCCACATTTATAAACTAATTTTATCTCCTCTTACACCTGTCACATCAGTCGATTCTTTCCTTTCTCAGTCAATGCTCTTCAACAAAAACAATCCCTCCTCTCACACCTTCTCCTCCAGACTCCTATGATGACGTCTGACATTCAGCTCTCCTGGTCCACGCGGCTGCAATCACCGTTTTCCAGGCCACTGCGTTTTCCGAGAAGTCCCAGAGAGGAACACGAGGGTCTGAGGGGAGGCCGTGACCCAGTTGCTCCCTGTGTCACTGCCACTGCCTGGAGTGTCACTGGGGCCCAGGATCCCATGGGAAAGAACTCAGGCTGGAAGCCGGAAGCCAAGCCATCGTGTGAGTGTCAGACCTGGAAATGAAGCGCCCCCAGTGAGAGAGCGCTGGTGCCCAGAGCAAAGTTCCAGGGACCAGGAGGGGGCGCCAGGCTCTGCAGCCCTGGAGCAACACCCCCTGCACCCAGCCCTTCCCCACTTCCCCACACAGCACGACACAGCCTCTGACAGACACGTGTCTTCCAGAAGCCGTCATTCCAAAGTCAGATTTGCCACTGTGTCACGTGTCCAAGAATAATGCCACCACTCTTAACGCCATTCACAGCTTATCTTAGTTTGTGATCACACAGCATCATAAAAGTACATTGGGACGGACTGAGAGGATAGCATTGACACATATATATTACCATATGCAAAATAGAGAGCCAGTGGGAATTTGCTGCATGACGCTCAGCCCCGTCCTCTGTGACCACCTAGAGGGGTGGGATGCAGTGGGAGGGAGGGTCAGCCATATGTGTACCTGTGACTGATTCATGTTGATGTCTGGCAGAAACCAACAGAATATTGTAAAGCAATTATCCTCCAATTAAAATAAATAATTTTTTTTGCTGCTGCTGCTAAGTTGCTTCAGTCGTGTCCGACTCTGCACGACCCCATAGATGGCAGCCCACCAGGCTCCCCCGTCCCTGGGATTCTCCAGGCAAGAACACTGGAGTGGACTGCCATTTCCTTCTCCAAAGCATGAAAGTGAAAAGTGAAAGTGAAGTCGCTCAGTCATGTCCGACTCTTCGCGACCCCATGGACTGTTTAGGACACCAGAAAGTACATTCAGCGCTGATGACTGCCTAACCTGAGCCTTAGTCCCGCCTCCTAGTCTCTCACAATGAGCACACAAGCATGAAAGTGAAAAGTGAAAGTGAAGTCGCTCAGTCATGTCCGACTCTTCGCGACCCCATGGACTGTTTAGGACACCAGAAAGTACATTCAGCGCTGATGACTGCCTAACCTGAGCCTTAGTCCCGCCTCCTAGTCTCTCACAATGAGCACACCTGCCTGCTGCCTGGGCTAACCCTCAGGGACTGATCTGGAAGGGCGTGGACTCCCCCTCCCGGGTTATTGCTCGAGTATTTGAAAGCTTCTGCTCTGACTGTAAAACCAACATCTAACAGCACAATTCTCTGCACTCCAGACCAGTGTTTTGTAAGGTCTGGCTCTAAAGAAAACACCATCGATCAATCAGTCAAAATAGTAAGTGCTGATATTTTAGCAAATGCAAGAGAACAAACTTTACCTGTGCATTAAAAACCCAATTTACTTATAAAACTATGGTAAGGACTTCCTAGCGGTACAGTGATTGGGACTCCATGCTTCCGTCGGGGCTGCAGATTTGATCCAGGTCGGGGAACTAAGATCCCACATCTGTGGCACAGCCAAATTAAAAAAAAAAAAAAAAGATAAACTGGGGGGGGGGATCAACTGGAGCATTTTTTTAAATAATTAAAATTAAAAGCTATGATGGCCTGATATGACAGGCCCCCCCTCCTTTATGAGTTTAATGATGACAGTGTACTTTCGATAGGGTGAGAGAAGATAATACATCCATGTGAGACAACTCCCTTTCTTCCCTGGGAAGTGTTCCAAGTGGGATATCATAAGACAGATGTTTTCCTCCAGATGTTTTTGGAGATGGCCAATGTACATTTAGCCCTAGTGTTAAACTGCAGACGGGGATTTAAAAACATAAAATAGCTCTTTTATGAGGCATTTGAATTAATTTCTTTTAGCATTTAGAATAAAGGAAGGACAGATGGTGAAGACTTAGTTAAGTGAGAGCTATGAAAATGATCTTAAACAGAAAGAGGGTTTTACAGAAGGGGGCTTCATGAGCCATAAGAGTTTAAGCAAAGTTTTCAAATGACCCATGTAGTGAGGAAATCTTTATTATCACAATTAGTCCATGGACTAACAGATATATAATAAATACATTCCAGATTCTCATATTGTGTTAGAAAACTAAAAAGGGTGCAATGTCACTGAGAGAGTAGCTGAAGAAATATTGATACAATTGCATATTATTTTCTTTAAAATTTGACTCAGTTTATAATGGCTCAAAGTTTGAAATCTCCAATTATTAGTCCTCATTTATATGTAATGTGTATGTGTTTTACAGTCATAGATAGAAAAGTAACACATAAAATTAGTATAATAATGTTATTTATGACTTATAGGTTTTTTTTAATTGTATCTTTATTTTATTTTCATTTTTTACTTTTTGGCTGTGCCACTCTGCTTGTGGGATCTTAGTTCTCCTGAACAGGGATCGAATTTGTACCCCCTGCAGTGAAAGCGTGGAGTCTTAACGACTGGACCACTAGGGAAATCCTGAATTCTAGGTTTTAAATTA
Organism: Cephalophus harveyi; assembly: GCA_006410635.1. NCBI lineage: Eukaryota > Metazoa > Chordata > Mammalia > Artiodactyla > Bovidae > Cephalophus > Cephalophus harveyi. The sequence continues at coordinate 464,687 of SJYT01049200.1, forward strand.
CCCATTTCTTTTCTTTATATGGCATTTTTTAATAGAAGACGGTAGTCAATTCACATAGTTTCCACTGAAACAATGATTTCTACCTCCAGATACAGCTGACTGATTTCTTAAAAACCTATTTAAAAAATCATCTTTGTGTGTATGTACATAGTGTAACGTACCTACAGCCACATATTACTGCAATCCATACACACCAGGGTCTTGCTGAATGAGTAAGCCTGCAGCTGTTCAACTTCCAGGGCCGAGTCCGTAATTTTGGATTCTGACAATAGCTCTCATCTTATTGATAACTCCCAGTGAGCAATGACTGTTAGAGATGGTGATGGAGCCAGAGTCTGATGAAAGGGCTGGGCTGGCCTTGTGATAATAGCTGAGGCATAAAGTTTAAACCTCTTCATTGCGGGGCTGACACCAATTACATCTCAAGACAAATAGCACCCTTCACTCAAACACCTGGTACCAAATGTGGCCACTTCAAATTTCTCCCTCCCGGGAGCCTGTAATCATTTGGGGACCATCCGGACAATAGGCATTAATTGCCGCCCTAGCATTTGATAAGCTGGACCTCTCTGAAATGGAGCAAATTATTTTTTTAAATGCTTTGGTTTATGGAGCATGATTTTTAATAGCACTTCCCTTAACTCGTGATTTCCACAGATTTTTTTAAAAAATGATGCCACAAGCCAAGGTGGAGATGATGCATATGACGGACGGTTGATGCAAAATGCAGCGTGCTCTGTAATCACACCTGAACGTCCTGCATAGATCAAAATAGAGTGATTTTTCAAAGGTAATAAAATCACTCAAAACATGAGGAATTGCCATGTGGCACTAACATGGAGCATCTGAGCACTGGAAGATGACTCTGCACTAAAAGTATAGAGAAAGTGAAGTCGCTCAGTCACGTCCAACTCTTTGCGACCCCATGGACTGTAGCCTATCAGGCTCCTCTGTCCATGGGGCTTTCCAGGCAAGAGTGCTGGAGTGGATTGCCATTTCCTTCTCTAGGGGATCTTCCCCACCCAGGAATCGAACCCGGGTCTCCTGCATTGCAGGCAGACGCTTTACCATCTGAGCCATCAGGGAGGCCCCTAAAAGTATAGAGAACCATTTTAATTCAGAATTCTGGAAGGAAAGACCGAGGTCACTTATCTCAAGTTGTATGTGTGTGAGATAAATAACAAACCTCTGGGATCAGACTGGTGGAGGTTGGACTCAGGTTCTGGGGGCCCGCGCTCAGGGTTCTCGTCTATGAGACAGAATCCTAACAGCACCGCTTTCGAATGAGGGAATAAGTGTGAAGACCCTGTGCCACATTTGGGCCATAGGAACATCCAACCTGTATTTTATTATTAGGATTCAGTTCAGTTCAGTCGCTCAGTCGTGTCCGACTCTTTGCGACCCCATGAATCGCAGCACGCCAGGCCTCATCCCCATCTATTTCCCATGAAGTGATGGGACCAGATGCCATGATCTTCGTTTTCTGAATGTTGAGCTTCAAGCCAACTTTTTCACTCTCCTCTTTCACTTTCATCAAGAGGCTTTTTAGCTCCTCTTCACTTTCTGCCATAAGGGTGGTGTCATCTGCTTATCTAAGGTTATTGATATTTCTCCCGGCAATTTTGATTCCAGCTTGTGTTTCTTCCAGTCCAGCGTTTCTCATGATGTACTCTGCATATAAGTTAAATAAGCAGGGTGACAATATACAGCCTTGATGTACTCCTTTTCCTATTTGGAACCAGTCTGTTGTTCCATGTCCCGTTCTAACTGTAATTATTAGGATTACAGACAGAAATTTGGCTCAGGTAACAGCATGCCTTTAACTGAGTGAAGCACATTATTTGTCTCTAATGCAGCACTGAGGATTGATTTCAAAGTCTTTGTTTATCAATCAAAGACCTCCTCTGTGCCACACCCTGGACGAAGCACCTGTTTCTACTCTCAACACGTTTAGAGTCTAAATCCTTTTTAAGATGAGAAGTTCAGTGCCGTGCACTGAAAACTGTGTCATTCCCCCCAAAGTTCACAGGATGGAGCTGTAACCCAGATGCGACTATGTTTGGAGGTGGGGCCTCTGGGAGGCGATTAGGTGAGCTCATGAGGGCAGGTCCTCATGAGGGGATTAGCATCCTTATGAACAGAGAAAGAGAGGGGACACCTTCTAATCAGCATGGTATTGGTGTAAAAAAGGACACATAGAACAATGGAATGGAACAGAGAGTGCATATACATACTACATATTATATTATTAGTTGACATATACAGTCAGCTAACCTTTGGCAAATCTGTCAAGAATACACAATGAGAAAAAGTGACTCTAATAAATGATGTCAGGAAAATTGGATATTCACATGCAAAATGATTAAAGTAAACCCTACAGCATATTAAAAAGCACAGACATAACTTTGCCAACAAAGGTAGCATAGTCAAAGCAATGATTTTTCCACATGTGTGGATGTGAGACTTGGACCATAAAGAAAGCTGAGCACTGAAGAATTGATGCTTTCAAGTTGTGGTGCTGGAGAAGACTCTTGAGAATCCCTTGGACAGCAAGGAGATCAAACCAGTCAATCCTAAAGAAAATCAATCCTGAATATTCATCAGAAGAACTGATACTGAAGCTCAAGCCTCAATACTTTGGCCACCTGATGGGAAGGGTTAATTCATTGGAAAAGACCCTGATGCTGGGAAAGATTGAGGGCAAGAGGAGAATGGGGCAACAGTATCACCAACTCAATGGGCATGAGTTTGAGCAAACTCTGGGAGATATCAAAGGACAGGGAAACCTGGCATCCTGCAGTCCATGGGGTTGCAGAATCAGACATGACTTAGTAACTGATTAACAACAGACCCTTTCTTATACCATACACAAAAATCAACTCAAAATAAAAGCTTTAAATGTAAGATCTGAAATTGAATAACCCTTAGTAAAAAACAAAAGATAAATCTTGCTATTTGTCTTCTCAGTAAGTCTTCTCAACACCAAAAGTACAGACAAAAGCAAAAACAAACAAGTGGGACAACATCAAATTAAAACGCTATCTCACTTATCGTAATGTCCTCCAAGTTCATCCATGTTGTCGCAAATGGCAGAATTTCCTTTGCCCAGCAAAGGAAACAATCGACAGAGTGAATAGACCACACACAGAGTGTATGAAAATATTTACAAGTTAGGTATGAGATAAGGTGTTAATATCCAAAACATGCACAGAACTCAGTAACTCAATAGCAAAAATAAATAATAACCTGATTTTACAATGGGTGAATGATCTGAAGGAACAGTTATGCAAAGAAATCATGTAAATGGCCAACAGGTACATGAAAAGATGCTCAGCATCACTAATCATCAGGGAAATGCAAATCAAAACCACAAAGAGATGTCAACTCCCATCTGTTGGAATTACTATTATCAAAAACCAAGAGGTGAAAGTCTTGGTGATGATGTGAAGAAAGGGAGCCCTTGTGCACTGCTGGTGGGAATGTAAATTGTGGGCAACCACTATGCAAAACAGTGTGGAGGTTCCTCAGAAAATTAAAAAATAAAGCTACCACATGATCCAGAAATTCCACCTTTTGTTCTGTATTCAAAGGAAATGAAATCAGTATCTCAAAGAGATAAGGGCACTCCTGTGTTCACTGCAGTGTTATCCACAGAACTCAGGACAAGGAAACAACAAGGAATGAATGGATTAAAAATGTGATATATATATGTACACAATGGAATCTTATTCAGCCTTAAAAGAAAGGAAATCGTGCCATTTGTGATAACATGGATGAACCTGGAGGACATTACGATAAGTGAAATAAGCCATGCACAGATAGACAAATTCTGCATGGTCTTAAGTATTTGTGGAATCTAAAACACTTGAACCTGTAGTAACAGGGAGTAACAGAGCTACCAGAGGCTGGGGTTGGGGAAATGGAGAGATGTTGGTCAAAGGGCCTATTTAGTTATATGATGAGGAACTCTGGAGGCCTAGTGTACAGCCTGGGGACTAGAGCTAGTATATAGTTAATATACAGCTGAACAGTGCTAGCACAGAGGATCCCAAGAGTTCTCACCCCAGGAGAGAAAACGAGGTAACTACTTGAGGCCATGAATACGTTAATTAACGTATTCAAATATACATTGTAGAATGATCTACAATGTATACATCAAAATGTCATGTTGTACACCTTATGTATGTACAGTCATACCAATAAATCTGGTGGGGGGTAGGAACTATCAGGCATAAAAGGAACAAGGATAAAGAGATGAAAGAGAAGAACAGATTCAGAAATGTCAGAGATGAAGCCATTAGCAGATAAGAACACTGAAGTAGCTATTTTAAATGTTTCTTATATTCAACAATCTAGAGGGAAACAGGAACATAATTTAGTGAAAAAAGGCAGATATAGAAGTCCCATGTAGAATTTCTGGTGGTCAAAAAACACCAAATCTAAAATGAAATATACATCAGGTGGATATAAAGGATACCACTGTGATCATTTCTCAGTGTATCATTCTAACCATTAAATACAAGTCATTGGACCATCTTTGTTCATAAACACAAAAACTCTCCAGTGACTCCACAAACAAACAAAAAAGCATGCTATTAATGATACTTTCCTGGTGGCTCAGAAGTTAAAGCGTCTGCTTGGAATGCGAGAGACCTGGGTTTGATCCCTGGGTCGGGAAGATCCCCTGGAGAAGGAAATGGCACCCCACTCCAGTACTCTTGCCTGCAGAATCCCATGGAGGGAGGAGCCTGGTAGGCTACAGTCCATGGGGTTGCGAAGAGTTGGACACAACTGAGCAACTTCACTTCACTTCACTTCACTTCAATGATACTTTCAGGCTAGACTGTTGGACCCACTCCTGTGCGGGAACCCTAGTCACCCTCCAACTTCATGGATAGGGATGCTACAAAGATAGAGACACACTTGCCAATGCATGTCAGAATCCACGAGTTTAATTAAAGTTAGGATGTGAGCAAAGAGTCCATTAGACAAGAAAAATTTGGTTTTGCAAGTGATATTTGCATCAATTTGCTTAATTAGATCACTACTTTTAAAACAATTTGTAAAGCGTAGGATTAAAAGCCCGAGTTTCAAAGGATTTAACAGAAGCCACAATCAGGGCCTCCAGCAAATCATCTGCAAGAAATTGTAGGTGGAAAATAGCAATTAGCAGAAAAAAATTTAATGGAGACCATGTCTATCCACTGAATAGCCATGTCTAATATGGCTTGGCTTGAATCTCGGATAACTTAACCTTCACCAAATTTCTCAAAGTGGAAGCAAACTGTCCCTCTTGTTTATTTCAGAACTAGATTTCAAATAAAAATTAATCCCAGGTGCAAAAATGTTGTCATTTTGGCTTTGAGAGTAAAGCAACAGAGAGTCTGGTAAAGCTGAGTCCCGCCCTGCTTCTCATCCTCACACTTTAGAGAAGTCCACACAGGCCTTCCCTGTGGCCCACTGGCTCAGAGTCCACCTTGCAATGCAGGGGATGCCAGCTCTATTCCTGGTCGGGAAACTAAGATCCCACTTACCCTAGAGCAACTAAGCCGGTGTGCCACCACTCCTGAGCCCACGCCACAACTAGAAAGCCCATGTGCCGCAATGAAAGACCCAGCGTGACACAGCTAATACCTGACAGCCAAATAAATAAATAAATATTTTTAAATCCAGTTCAGTCATTCAGCTGTGTCCAACTCTTTGCAACCACATGGACTGCAGCACGCCAGGCTTCCCTGTCCATCACCAACTCCTGGAGTTCAAACTCATGTCCATTGAGTCGGTAATAAAGTATTTTTTTTAATACTTTATTTTAAAAAGTCAACACAATCCCTCAATATATGGAATCAGTCAAAAGCTACACTGATCAGGGAACTATTTGTGGTTAAAGTTATAATTCCAAAGTCCACCAAAAGTGAATTATTTGATTAACTAGCTTAATCAGTAACCTTGACCATTCCTCTTCCTAAAAGAGAAAAGAAATATTTGCAGGGAAAATAATTCTGTGGACGAGGTGATTTTTTTAAAGTTTACTTGGAAATAAAGAATATTGTCTGGTTTGTACCAAAACTTGTTTCAGAGGCTTTCAAAAGATGGGGAAGCAGCCTTACCATTTGAAGCAGCTTCTTACCTCACCTTCCTCTCATGCATCACACAGGGTTTTACTGATTTACTGATGAACATTGTTCATAGGACCCTGAGATGTTCCCAAATCCTGGTGTCTCTCCTGATTCAGAGCAAGAGTGAAAGGGCTCAGTCAGCATAAGGTATCACCTTTAAGAAAAATAATACCGTGCACGGCTCTGTTTTTTCCTGCTGCTGTTCCCTTGCTCACTGCCTCCCGGATGATAAATCCAAAGAGCAGTCACTGTAGACCCTGACACAGAAGTTCTCTTCCTCCAAGTGTCAAGTGCAAAACTGATGAACTATTAATATAATGAGGAACCTTAAATCAAAACTGAAACCAACTCATGTCTCCCGAGATGAGGACTGGAGCAAACCCTCCAATGCCCACCACTTTCCAGGACTATACAGCTGTTTGGGGGGCACATTCTTTATGCCCACCTAGTCTCTTTAGAATAAAAGCCCCTCGTGGGCTCCTCCTGGGGTGTGGGGCAGCAGGGGATGCAGAGTCATCTTGCTCTTCCTTGTGGACAGCCCGGCCCAAGGCTGCTGTGTGGTTGTTAGTCTCATAAGAGCCCACAGGACATGCACGTCCTATGAGTCATATTGAAGACAATTTTCCAGGCAAATGAATGTGAGGTCCAAATGTATTTATTAACCACATGGAAATGTCAGACAGGAAAAAGCATTTAAGATCATATTTTTGAATATGTCTACACTTTACATCTTGGCTTAATATCTCTACTGGAATAATTGATTGACATTTTTACCTGAATAAGCCCAATTCTCACTCCTGATCCAGACACCCCTTCTCCCTGAGTTTTCCTCGTTCCAGGAAAAGCAATTCCACTATCTTAAACCTTTCCTGTCATCTTTGTTTTATCTCCCTTAAACCTCAACCCAAGGCATCAGCAAACCCCACCGGATCTGCCTCCCTCTTCCACCCTGCCTGCTCCCCCACCCACCCCCCAAAAGGAGCCGTGGTCTCTACCTGCAGCAACGCGACGCTGTTAACAGGAAGCCATCCTACAAGTTCCCAAGTCTTATGTTGCAGCCCCAGTAGCCTCCTGGAGGGAATTCATCTCCCCAGTGCCCCCTGATCCCACCCTCCTCTCCTTGGCAGGAGAGAGCTGGGGCCACTGGGGTAAAGAACTTACTCCAGGCACAGGGACGTCTGGGAGTGGGAGCTTGCTGACCTGTTTGAGAAATTAAAAATAAAACTACCACCTGATCAGCAAGTCCACTTCTGGGTATTTATCTAAAGGGAACAAAATCACTACATTGAAGAGATTCCCATGTTTATCACAGCATTATTTATAATAGCCAAGGCATGGAAACAGCATCAGGGTCCACAGATGAATGAATGGATAAAGGAAATGTGATCCATGTAAGCAGTGGAATATTATTCAGCCATCAAAAGGAAGGAAATCCTGCCAACATGATCGGATCTTGAGGACATCAGAAAAAGTGAAATAAATCAGAAGACAAATACTATATTATTTTGCTCATATGTGGAATCTAAGAGATCAGATTTGTGATAACCATAGGTGGGATGTGAGTTTTAAATGAAGGTGTTCCAAAGGCATCAACTTGCAAGGTAATTATAAGATAAAAAAATAGTGAAGGACTGAGAAGCCTGGCATGCTGCAGTTACTGGGGTTGCAAAGAGTGAACAGGACTCAGTGACTGAACAAGGCAAATAAGTCCTCAAGAGGTAATATTCAACACGAGGACCATGGTTAACACTGCTATGTGGGTACATCTGAATGCCTCTAAGAGAATAAATCCTAAAAGTTCTCGACACAAGAGAAAAACGTCTCTGGGTAACTATATGAGGTAATGGATGTTCTCTAGAGTTGTTGTGCAATGTTGTATCATTGCACTATACTATGTCAAGCCATTATGCCATGCACCTTAAACTTATACAATGCTGCATGTCAGTTATAGCTCAATAAAATTAAATTTTAAAAGACATGGCTAGAAACTTGGTAAATTAGGGGAGAAAGAGAAGTCAGAGAATAGAGGAGGGCAAGTCATACTGGACCGTGTTCCTTCTAAGGAACTGTAGCATGACTGAAAGTTTGAGGAGAAAGACACTGGATCTGACTGTCATTTGGTTACAGGAGTCACTCTGGCTGCGGTCGATGGAGCCCACCCAGGGGGCAGAGGTGGGTGGGAGGCTAGAGAGCAGTGACAGTGCCTGGACCAAGTGATGGGACATGGTGCCTCTGAAGGCAACACTGACCAGCTTCGAGGATGGTTCAGATACTGAGACGTGAGAGAAGAGGGCAGTGAAGCACGACCCCAGATACCGGCCCTGAGAAACCAGGAGAATGGCATGATCGCTTACTGGTGTAGGAATCAAGCAAGGACAAAATTTTGGAGAGAACAATTAGACATCAGAAGCTCAATGCTGGATCTGCTAACTGTAGGATATCTTTCATCACTGTCATTCAAATAGAAATATCACAATGGATATTGGATATATGAACCTAGAGTTTAGGGGAAGGGTTCAGGTTGTAAACATAAACTTAGGAGCCAAGGATCTATAGATGATATTTCAAGCCATGAGATGAGGAGAAATCCTCAAAAGATTTAAGGTCGATGAAAAAGAGAGTGATCACCAGCGCTGTTTTTCTGATAGAAATATGAAGGATCGAGAATAGACCACTGCAGTTGTTCAGATGGAGGTCATCTGTGTGGTTCTGTGTAGCTGTCAAGAAATAGAAAACCAGCATGAGGGTCCCCATGGGTGAGGATGGAGCCTCAGGGATGAGGCAGAAGAGGGCAGGGTCAGTACCTGGCGGGCACTCCAGTTTCCAGCCTTAGGGCATGTTGTGGAAGGGAAGAACTGACCCAGAGGAACAACATCCTGGGGACAATACAGAATGGGAAAGCTGCAGTATGGATAACAAATGTTTACAGACCAATACCTGGAAGTTATTAACATTTGTGAGTATATTCAAAAAATTAGAGAAAGTCACTTCCTAAGTCCTGGTTTTATTCCACTTTCTTCCCACACTGACTCCTTCTTAGTTAGCATTTCATTCCAGACAAAGATAAGTTGCTCCAGAACTACAAAGGTGCTCAAGATCAAGCAGGATGACTTGTGTTCACAGAGTCCAAATTTTATTTGTCTCCAGAAAAATATATTCCCAAAGCATCTGATCATTTTGATCAACTTGGGAAAATATTGACTCTGTTTCTCGAAGAGCAAGCCAAGGATAAATTTTGTCCTTAAAGTAAAAAATAAAATCTGAATTTTTAATCTCAGATCAGTTTGTCCCTGTGCATACACAAACTTTTCTTTGCTTTCTAAATAGAATACCATTGCACTGAGACTCACAGTGGTCTTAAGAACTGCTGATAATTCTAAACTACTAAAGCAATTAATATTACTTATATTAGGGCTATAAAAATGTGGCAAAACTCTATGCATTGAAGAGTTACATGTCAATTGAAATAAGCTATCTTTACTGAAATCTTAACAAAACTTAATAATATCCTTACTCAACTCACAGAACAACCATCAACTTTGCTCACAAAGCAATTTAATAGATATTATTTCATTCCCAAAGTCACTTTGTGAAGAAAATAGTTGATCTGTTCCTTTATTTTCAGGGACAGTGAGAGGAAGTGGAAGCAATTCTCCACATAACAGATTTGCCCAAAGATTTATTTGCCCAAAATTGTGCTTCTTGAATTTCAAGATGTAGAGCATCAAGAACAGCAACTCAGCTGGGCACCAGGGCAAAGCCACATGAGAAAGAAGGAGAGATGCTGAAATGTATCAGGGCCACCCCTAAACGGGCAAAACCCTCCCTCCACAAAACCCTGTATTTTCACTGAAGGGTTTTATCCTGCATTTGGATCACTATCTCTGTGGTCCATCCAGTCGCCCCCTCCCATTCCTGACACATGCCAGGTTGACATAAGAACACACGGAGACTGTCCCTCAGTGAGCAAAGAGAATCTGGCTAGACCCACTTGTTCCATTGATTAAAGAAGATAGTCAATGGGCCAAAGAGCAGAAATTTGAAGGCGTAGATGCACGCGTTTTGCAGAGAAGATAAGGCAGCTTGTGAAACTGTGAAAAACACCCACTCCATCACCATGTATATATATGGTTACATGAGGCACCCGAGATCAGGTAGGATGACGTCATGATTACATGAGGCACCTGAGATCAGGTGGAATGACATCATTGTTACAAGAAGTGTCTGAGACCAAATGGGAAGATATCATGGTTATGTAGCCCAGATCTCATTTGTTTCCAAGAAAGAATCTTCCCAAAGCATCTCACAGTTTTGATCAGCTCCAGAAAGTACTGCTCACTTTTCTTAAAGAGAAGTCCTTTCTTTCTTGTCCCCTCTGGCAGCTTCTCATTTACCTCGGATGAAGTTGCCCATATTTAACAAATAATGATACAAGACACCAGTTCAATATGAATTTCAGATAATCAATAAATTTTTTTAGGATATCTCAGATACTTTATGGAACATACTGAATTTAACAAAATGATTCTTTGTTTATCTGAAATTCATATTTGATCGGACCTCTTGCCCTTGAGGGCTTCCCTGGGGACTCAGAGGGTAAAGAATCTGCCTGCAGTGTAGGTAGAACCTGGAGTGGGTCAGGAAGATCCCCTGGAGAAGGGAATGGCAACCCACTCTAGTTTTCTTGCCTAGAGAATCCCATGAACAGAAGAACCTGGTGGGCTATAGTCCATGGGATCACAAAGAGTCAGGCATGACTGAGCACAAACGTTAGTCAGTCACTTGTCCTTGATCTGGCAATGCATAGTCTCAAAGGAACTAAATGAGAGCTCACACAGGGGTTGGATAACCCGAGCCCTGAATGCACCCAGACGAAGCTCACCAGTCTGCAACCCAGCTGAAAGGCCTACCTGAGAAATACTTGAGTGAATTAGTACATGTATCAAACCTACAGGCATCAGAGAGCATTTTTATATGTCTTGTCATTTCTCACAGCCCCTTTCTTCTTCCTATCCTGCTGTCCCAGAAGAAAACACCGTTACTCTTCAGGCACTTGCCTCCTGATTTTATTGTGTTTCGAGGCTTTGGGGGCAGGAACTGCTTGGTGGCCAGAAGGTCTTCTGTCTGCTGCACACCAGAAGCCCCAAGTCAGGAGGGTGTTACATTTTACAAGATGCAGAGGCACTCACCTTAGGAAACTGTCCCCAACCCCTGAAGGGCTGTGAGCAGGTTAAATTTCCTATTATCTCCATGTATAGACCTAGAAAGTGGGCAGCAGCCTTGAAATCAGCGTTTCTGAAATTCTGCTGAATGACCACCACTTCCTTCCCGTCCCTTCCCCGGCTTGTTCACATTGCCTAATTCTAGTTCTTCATTGTTTGAAGGTACAATAATCCACGATTGAGATCTATTTCCTGACTTTCCAGCATTAGATTCACCATGAAAAATCAGTAATTTTGCATATAATAATTCCTCCACCTTTCCTCCCACCCTTTCCTAATTTTGGTTAAATAAACCATTATTTTATGTCCATTCAGTTCAGTCGCTCAGTCATGTCTCACTCTTTGCAACCCCATGGGCTCTATTTCTTTTAAATAGTTTTATGCTTAAGTCTGTTGTTTGATTAATGAGCTTTAAAGATTAACTTTTGTCTCGCTTTTTTGGGGGGCCCTTATTGGTTCATATACATTTTAGAATCAATGTTCCTGGTGTTCTCAGGTATCTGCCGGGATTTTATTTGAAACTGAACAGAATGCATAAATTAATTTGGAAAAACTAACATTTCTACCATTATTAATTATCCTATACACGAGTATACTATAAATCTTTTTTGAGTCTTTCTAAAGTGTTTTAAAATAGTTTTAAATTTTCCCCCGAAGACATGATTCATTCTTTGCTAGGTAATTTTCCATAAACTCCATAGTTTTCTTGCTATTTTAATTGAAAGCACCTCAGTTCCTCTTCTAGATGATCAATAGTGGTATGGAGGATCATGATAGAATTTTGTATGTTCATTTGTGTTTGGAAATCTGGCTCAATTTTCAACTTGGTTTTCCTAAGTAGATCAAGTCAGCAGCAAATAATGGCCATTTTCTCACTTCCTTCCAATCTTTTTATAGCTTGTTTCTTTTCTTGGCCCAATCTTCTGGGAACTCGGTAAACAGTAACAGTAATAAAAAGGTTAAGAAAGAAAAAAAAAAGAAGGAAGAGAAAGCTGAGAAGAAGAAAGAAGCGTACAGGACATGCTCTGCTCCCCCACTAATCTCAGCACTTCACTTAAATTAACAAGCTTGGCTTTCCAAACCTGGAGATGAAGGTACCACTCTGATTTCCAGTTTAAACGGGAAGAAAATGAGATGCAGAGAATCAGGGAGCTTGCCCCAGGTCTGGTGCTGGCAAGAACCTTCTCTGGGGACAGAAGACATTGTTATTTTGCTTCCAACACTGAGGAGTCCTTGGACTTTTTAAATTAGGGGTGATTTTTTGTGTATTTGAAGGCTCTTTGTGTTGATTTTTTTTTTAAATCTTGTCTTCAGAGTTCTTTTTTGCTCCACGTCATTCAATTTGTGTCCAAACTTTTAAAATTGTTATTGCTCATGTTAGTGTGTTTAATAATATCTGTCCTCCATGACCATAACTGCAAGATCAAAAGTGCCAAATTCTTCTGACTTATACATGGAATTACCATTTCTAGTATTTCTTTTTAAGTTCCCATTCTTTCCCAAACTCTGCCAGCTCATTCCATATTTTCTTCCACTGTTTCAGCATCTTATCTTACTAAATAAGAACAAACATAATTTTTCTATGTTACAGAGACCTATCAAGTACTTACACTTTAGCAGCTTTCTTTCATACATGTTCTTGAAATGGTTTTTGTTTTGTAAATTTCTACTTTTTTGCCGTTTGGTATCTGAGTCTCAGGCTAGTTTTTGTCCAGTTTTTATTCAGTTTATGGGATCCATTACTCCTAGCCAAGCTGTTTGCTTTGAGAGGAAAAATAAGAGAGTGGCCTCAGGCAACAGGAAGCCTCAGTTAGAGGACCTACCCTTTCCCCTACCCACCCACCATGGTGACAGTAGGCTGCTTACCCCAGGGAAGTCCCACGTGCCTCGATGCATAGGCCTTGAACTTGACACGTATAAATGCCTAATATATGCACTGTGAAAGTTGATTGACACCTCAGAACCTTATAAAGGAACTTTATAAAGACATCTTTGGGGTCTCTGCCTTCCCAGGCCCCCTCCACTCTGGGTGGTACAGGGGGGTCATGAAACTGGCAGATTCCAGGGACCCTGACCCTGCTGGTCCATGGAAGGGGTCATGGATTACACCCATCGGATTTGTGCCACCACCTGCCAGAAAATGTGTCCTAATACGAACTTTCAGAAATATGTTTCCACTCCCTGTGTCTCTCTTCATTCCGCCCAAGCTTTTGGCAGATATTTTCATCACTTAGGACTTAAGGTTATGAAAAATGAGATTTTCCGCTTTGTTTACAACCTTTTTCTTGCTTCTATTAGTTTGGGGGCCATAACTAGCTTTGCTCTGCTATTTCCAACAAGAATGTCTCGAAATATCCCCCTCCCTGTCCATTCTTTATGCTTTCTGCTGTCACGGAGTTTAAGCCGCAGTCCCAACAAATGAGCACCCATGTACCCCCAACTAACTGTCCTCCCACAACAGAGCGGGTTTTCTTAAAATGCTAGATAGATTCCATAAACCGCTTCACCTGCTCTTGCTTCTGCATAAAAGAGATGTGTATAAGAGACAGGTCTTCCCTGTCTGTTCCCTGGTCTGAGTGTGACTGTCCTATGACTGTCTTGACAACCTTCTCCCCAGGGCCTACAGGAGAGACTGGAAAGTTGTGAGTAATTAGTAAACGCTGATTAAGATGGAATGAGCAGGCAATACACCAATCCCTGAAGACACAGACGTACATAGATTAAACTTTCCTCAAGGGGCTCACATTCTAGTGATTCTAAATATAGATTACACTGCATCTGATACAGAAAACTGTGGCAAAGATCAAAATGCATTTTCTTTTTTATGGCAGTTACCTCTGACCTATACGGCTTCCCTGGTGGCTCAGATGGTAAAGAATCTGCCTGCAATACAGGGGATCCCTGGGTTAGGAAGATCCCTTGGAGGAAGGCATGGCAACCCACTCTGGTATTCTTGCCTGGAAAATCCCATGGACAGAAGAGTCTGGCAGGCTGCAGTCCATGGGGTTGCAAAGAATCGGACACGACTCAGTGACTAACAATTTCACTTTTTCAATGTAATAAAGGAAAATATTTTTTAAAATACTTTTATTGGAAAGGCAAAAATAAATAAAGCCCAGTAAATTTAAATAGGAATGTACTATTTCAGACTAACTGAGAATCGAGAGCCAACAGCTGACGTCGTCCCCAAAGTCAGCCTCCAGAGCTCCAGAGCTCTGTCCCTCCCGAGCGTGTCCACTCCGTCTCCGGCGGAGTGCTATAGTGCACTGACTCTGACTCTGTTCCTTGTCTCCAAACATCCTTTTAATGAATGTATTGTTTTCAACTATGTTTAATGGCAGACTCGCATTCCATCATGGAGGCTTATTTAGGAGAATTTTAAAAGCTAAAGTTGGGACATGCCTGGCAGTCCAGTGCTAAGACTCCTCACTCTCAATGCAGGGCCCTGATCCCTGATCAGGGAACTAGACCCACACACCACAGCTAAAATATCTTGTATGCTTCAACTAAGAGCCAGCACAGCCAAATAAATATATATGTTTTATAATTCTTAAAAAAGACTCTCAGGTCAACTATGATTGAAAGGGTCCCAGTATGATGCCCCCTTACAGTGTCAGACAAATATCTGTGAAAATTGCCTTCTATGACATTGTCTGAGGTCTAGGCTCTGAATATGAGGCTCTGAAGGGTCAATTTCTTGAGACCCTTCTTAACCGTGCAAGTATAGGTTCACTATTTGACTCAGAACATGGACTAACCTCAGAAAAAAAGAGGAACCCAAACACTTAGCTCCAATGGCATCTGCCCCATCACAGTTTCTTTCAACTTCCCATACAATACAGAAAAAAAAAAAAAATATATATATATATATATATACACACACACACATATATATATGGCTTCCCAGGTGATGCTGGCAGTAAAGAATCTGCTTGCCAATGCAGGAGACGCGGGTTGGGAAGACTCACAGGGGAAGGAATGGGAACCCACTCCAATATTCTTACAGGGGAAGCCCCATGGACAGAGGAGCCTGGTGGTCTACAGTCCATTGGGTTGCAAAGAGTCATACATGGCCGAGTGACTGAGCAGGTGCGTGCACACACACACACACACACACACACTAACTTATGCTATTTCCAAAATCAAGTGCCAGAATCTTAGAAGACTTCTCATGAAAAAGACTTATTTTTCCACTTTAAAAGTAAGGTTGATGAAAGTAAATTGAAAGCATACACACATGAGCACACAACTCAACACAAAGGCTTCTGGATAGAGGGCTATTTGCAGGCACATCGAAGTCTCATTTCTCCCCAAGACCACACCACTGGAGGTTCCCTGAATTTGTGATAATGAGAAAACTCTCTATACATCTATGTAGGGAGATACTGATTACAGAAAAATATGTTTGTTTTTAAAAACAATAACTTTGTTTTTAAAAAATAACGTTATAACCCCAAGTAGTATTATAATCTGTCTTATCTCTCATGTGTGACACTAATAGATGAAATGGTAAGGACAGGCTTGCAACCCAGCAACTCCACTCCTAGATACGCACCAAAGAGAAATGAAAACACATATACACAAAAAAACTTGTACATAAATGTTCATGACAGCATTATCTATAATGGCCAAAAAGCATAAAGCTCAATGTCTATCAACAGATGAAAGGAAAACAAGATGCATTCTTTCCTACAATGAAATATTACTCAGCCATTAAAAGGAATGAAGCATTCATACATGCTACAACATGGGTAAGTCTTGCAAACATTATGCTGAGTGAGAGAAACCAGCTATAAAAGGTCATATATTACATGATTCCATTCTTACCCAGTGTTCAGAACAGGGAAATCTGTAGGGACAGAAACTAAGCTGTAGGTCACCAGAGGCTGAGGACAGGGAGAATACAGAAGTGACTACAATTAGGCACAGGGTGTTTTTAGGGGTTGCTAGAAATGTTCTGCTGGAGAAGGTGATGGCACCCCACTCCAGTACTCTTGCCTGGAAAATCCCATGGACGGAGGAGCCTGGTAGGCTGCAGTCCATGGGGTCGCTAAGAGTCAGATACGACTGAGCGACTTCACTTTCACTTTTCACTTTTATGCATTGGAGAAGGAAATGGCAACCCACTCCAGTGTTCTTGCCTGGAGAATCCCAGGGACAGAGGAGCCTAGTGTGCTGCCGTCTATGGGGTCACACAGAGTTGGACACGACTGAAGCAACTTAGCAGCAGCAGCAGCAGCAGACATGTTCTGCAGTTAAACAGTCTTAGATTATTTAAAAAGAAATTGGATATTCAGAAAAAAAATATTGTTATTGATCCAAAGTCACACATCTTTGTGTGATGTGTGGTGGCAGAGCCAAAACTATGAAATAAATGTTTATTCTTACTATGGCTAAAAATGGCTACAAACATTGCTTATTCTATATCATTCTATTGTTTTATTCTTTAACATTCTATAGTAAATCTAAGTGGCACTTTAAATAAATAGTCTTAGATAATGCTGATGACTGTGCAACTTGGTGAATATAGTAAAAATCACTGATTTGCACAGAATGAATATTTTGATAAAAGAAAAGCCTTAGAAAGTATATTCTTGATGTGTTCTTGAGAGGAAAAAAAAATGGAAACATATTTCAACCAGTTAAGATACACTTAATTAGGAAAAATGCTGATCTAAGAAAAACAGTATTGAAGACATATTAAAATGGAATTCTGACAAATATGCAAAAGCCCAAAGGAAAGCAAGAAAGGAATAACAAAGGAATAGAAAACATAGAAGATTAAATAATACATTATTAATAGTGATGTTGTTATAATTGCATTTAACATTTGCAGTCGACAAAAAGGCAGAAATTGTCAGACAACAAAAATAGCAAGACTAATTATATATCTCAAGAAGCATCTATTAAAATAAAGACCCAGTCAGGTTAAATGTCAAGGGATAAAAAAGACATCCCATATAAACAATAAGCATAAGAAAGTTGAAATGACTATATATTAACACCAGATTAAACAGACTTCAAAAGACAGAAAGTATTGACAGAAATGCTCATGTTCAGTCGTGTACAACTCCCTGTGACCCCCATGGACCATGGCGCACCAGGCTTCTCTGTCCTTGGGATTCTCCAGGCAAGAATACTGGAGTGGGTCGCCATGCCTTCCTCCAGGGGATCTTCCCAACCCAGGGACTGAACCTGAGTCTCTTACATCTCCTGCATTGGAAGGCAGGTTCTTTACTAGCTCCACCTGGGAAGCCATCCTATATATAACTATACTTAAAATGTTTAGTACTCTTCTCTTGCAAATTGATAAAAACAATTAGACAAAATGTAGGTACACAGGTGACTGAAGATTATACCAACCGTATGTTCTGACTGATATTTATAGCACAATTATGGAATACACATTCCTTTCAAGTGCACACAGTACATGAAAAAACAGGCCATATGTAGGGCCATAAAACAAGTCTAAACAGATCTAAAAGGTTTAAAGTCCCAAAGAGAATGTTGTGTGACCACAGTGGAATATAATTGGAAATCAATAAGATAATTAGGAAATCTTCACATTTTTAGCAATTAAACAGCACATTGATCAAAGAAGAAATCACAAGGGAAATTAGAAAATCAGAATTAAAAATATAACATAAAAATTGGTGAGATGCAACTAAAGTGTTTTGAGAGAAATTCGTAGCTTTACATGCCTATATTAAAAAGAAGAAAGTTCTAAATCAATGACTACGTTTCCACTTATGAATTTAAAAAATAAAAGTAAGCCCAGTGTAAATTAAAAAAAGGAAGTAAATGAAGAACAGAAATCAATAAATTTTTTTAAAGAGAGAAAATACAGAGAAAATTAGCAAA
>SJYT01049200.1:482970-551262 GCA_006410635.1 Cephalophus harveyi
AAGTTAAAAGATAGTTCTTTGGAAAGACCAGCAAAATTGATACACTAGATTGAAAAAGAAAAAAAAAAAAGAGAAAGAATACAAATTATAATCATCACAATGGAAAAAGAGGTTGTTGATATACTTACTATAAACATTAAATGATAATGACTATGTGAACAAGTTTACGCCACTAAATATGAAAATATAGATTAAATAGAAAATTTCTTTGAAAAATACATTCTCTAAAAACTGACAAAAAATGAAACATAAAATCTGAATAACTCAATGGCAGAAGAAAGATAACACATCTGTGAACATGTTCTATGTGACAAAGTCTCAGAGCCTTGCAATGCGGACAGATTTTTCTAAAGAGACTTTGGGCCCTCCTCAGATGACCTTGCTTCCGCCTCCCGTTCAGGAAAGACACACAATCAGATCTGCACCAGTTCTAGGCACTTCATTGTTCAGACAGAATTCTCACCTCTCAACAAAAAGTGAGGCTTTTCTCCCGGCTGCTACTCGGGGGAAAAAAATGTTCATTGACTGGGAGATACATGGATCCTGGGATTAAATCAGACTTTCAAACACCTAAAAGCATCCTTATCAAAATATTAGTAGCAGACACAGGTAATTCTGTGGCGGTCCAATGGTTAGGGGGAAGCCCAGTGGTAAAGAATCTGCCTGAAGTGCAGGAGACCTGGGTGCAATCTCTGGGTTGGGAAGATCCCCTAGAGGAGGGCATGGAAACCCACTCCAGTATTCTTGCCTGGGGAATTCCATGGACAGAGGAGCCTGGCGGTCACAAAGAGTCAGACACAACTGAGCATGCACGCTTTTTTATTGGGCAACCATTAATCTACTATTCTCCATAACAAATGGGGGAAAAAAAAAAAGGATGAATTAATGTTTACTAGTAATGAAAGTGAGTGATCATACCCCACAGTAGTCTTTACCAACTAGTTTTGTGAGTTACTATTTTAGAGAAAAAGCAGTCACGTCACACCTTTCCTTCCGTAGAAGACAGAAGATATTTTTATTACAAACTTTATGTGGATTATGAGAAAGCTATTTACCACGAGAGTCAAAAATTAATACACAGAACTCATAAGAGCATTGATGATATCAGAAAACTACATGAATTGTCTACAAATAAAGAGACATTTAAGCTTACTCCTTCAGCAGTAATGCTTTGAATGTCTGTTTTTCATGCAGCAGGACACCACTTCAGGGCAGCTAGCAATAGAAAAACACTTTTAAAGAAGTCAAGACAGTATTTGTCCCATGAGGTTCTTAAATTTAGGTGAGTGGCCAAAATACAAATCCATGAGACGCCCAAGGACCCGTGTTAAGAGACGGGTGACCGGGAGGTCATGAGGGTCTCTCGTTTCCAGCACGAGTCCTGGGGGAGGTGGGGGAGGGTGCCAGCCCGGTGCGGCTCCTGGGGGCAATGACTGGGGCAGTGTCTCAGGACTTTAGGAAGCCTGTGGCTGATATGCTGGTGAGTAACACAGTGCAGTTCCCGAGAGGGGAGTGACTCACTGGCGTTTGGAAAAATATATTTCCTAACTTAAAAAGAGTAGCCACATTTTGGACACGCTCTCCCATCCCCAGTGCCCAGTGTGGGTTGGGTAATGAGTTTGAGTACATGCTTTTATGGATACATCGAGCAATTTTCTTCCAGGTTCAGTTACCAAGTGTAAACAACAGAAGGTGAGACAGAACAAGGTAGTGACTATTACGTTCCCTTTAAAACTCAGCACAAACTAGTCAAACACAACACAGCATAGCCCACCAAGCGTCAATCATCTTACACTACAAAGAAAGACCTTTTTTCTTTTTTTACCCATGCAATAAAAATTTTAAATGTCCCAATAAACTTAGGTCAGAAAGAAATTTAAAGGCAGAAAAAGAAGAATTCTTAACAAGGAAACCACAGCTGCACTTCCATCTAAGTTTTGAAGAAAAAAGTCAGAGTATCAGTCTTTTTAAAACTGTTTAAAAATCTTACTTGTGAAAGCAGGTGGAAAGGCAGCTCCAAACCAGCTGAAGAGAAACGAAGTTGACAACTTTGAAGGACTCACCTCTGGATCCTTGACGCACACATAGAACACAAAAAAAGGGGAAAAACTTTCCACAAACTTTGAAGTCACGTGACTCCAACTTCAGTCCTGCAGCAACTTCTCCTTTTTCCCTGTTTGTTCGTATTCAAAACCTCCATGCTAATGTACACAGATTTATTTATCATGGGCGGGTGGTTTGCATTCAGTTCTTCATGAGACACAGTCAGAAAGTAAGTAACATGCTTTGATGAAAAGCTGGACATCTTTCATTAATTACTGTAAAAGTTCTAAGTGACTATTATTTTATAGAGCAGTGAAGACATTTAATTGCTTTTTATATCTGTGCCATTAGAATCACCTATTTCATCAGAAGGTGTTATTGGTCAATAGTATAAACAGCAAATGAAAATCCAGAGAGTGGGATGTCAGTAAGAACCCATGGTACCCCTTCCCCAGCTTCAGAGTAGAGACTTCTGGGGGGAGTGGAGGGCAGCAGAGACCATCAGGAAAAAAAAAAAGGAATCTAAGAAGACTTATTTATAAAGCACTATTTGGTGAAGTATTTGACACAGCATTAGTTTTTATATACCTTTAGTTATTTAACCTATTTTTAAAAAAGCAAAATTCACACATATATTACTGACTTTAAATATCTAGCACACAAATGAACTAGAATCAGTTTTATTTTAGAAATCAATGTTCATGGAAAAGCTAAACACAAAATAACAGCAACAAACAAACAAAATTCATGCTAAATTATCATAATGCTGTCTCTGGATTCAATATTTTTCAAACTAGTTTTAACCATGTCCTATTTGGATTAGTACAGAAATCCTTCTCATCTTCCAAAATGAATGAAATGAAGCCGTTTGCAGGAACATGGACGGACCTAGGAGTCATCATACTCAGTGAAGTAAGTCAGAGAAAGACAAACATCATATAAAATCACATACATGTGGAATTAAAGAAAAGATACAAATGAACTTATATACAAAACATAAATAGACTCACAGGCATAGAAAACAAACCTATGGCTACTGAAAAGGAAAGCAGGGAGGAATAAACTAGGAGCTTGGGATTAACATACACACACCCTAATATATATAAAATAGATAAAGAACAAGGACATACTGTATAGCACAGAGAACTATACTCAGTATTTTGTAATAAACCTATAAGGGAAAAACCTGAAAATATACATATATATAAACTGAATCACTTTGCTGTACACACAAGGCTAATAATACAACATTGTAAATCAACTGTTCTCCAATAAAATAAAAATAAAAATTTTTAAAGAGATTAGGGAAAGAAAAAAGGATCAATATAGTTGTACTACAGTTAAAAGAATAATCAAGAGAGAAAATTAGAGTCTTAAAAAATTCCTTTGCTGTGTAAAAGTTTCAGGCTTGTGTCTGTGGATTAATTTGACTTTATAAATAAAGATTATTAACCACAATCCAAGTCGAGCAAAATATGCTCCTTAGAAGGAACAAAATGTTAAAGATGAGTCTTCCCTTAATTTTTTGGTTTTTAAAGCACATTGTTTTTTTAAACCCAGCCCCAGTTGTACATGTGCACAATGGAGTAAGTGGCAAATACTGACATCTCTAAGGAAATTGACTATTTTTTAAAGACTCTAAGATGCACAAATGAAAACTATGTTAAATTTACTCTTCAAAAATAGTGTAGACTCTGATTTTAAATACAACAGTAATAACAAGCAAATGAACTGCAAGGTCCTTAAAAGCCAAACCGAAGAATTCAGTCTGGGGTCTTCTAATTAGATTACCATCAGTATTGAACAAATGTAAAATACGTAATGCCTAGGAAAATGGCAATGGGAAAATATGTACCACCAGTCTCAGCCTTATGCTGGTGCAACTTTCATTCAGAAGCAAGATTTGTTTACCAAAAATACAGCAACTCATTTTTTCCTCTATTCAAATAGCAATTTCTTATTGTCCTGCTTATGAATTTTAAAAACTAACAATATAGTTATTACCGTTAAAGTTCAGGACAGGTGTTCATGGTTAGTTCTAGGATTAAACAGTTTGTACCAGCTCTGGGGCGTATTAATACCTGTAACCAAATATATTTGAAAAGCAAATACCCTGGCACACTGGTTGCTATAGAAATAACGTAAATAAGAATAAAAGATAAGGATCTCTTTCAAAACACTTTGGTTATACTCTTTCTTGAAAATGCCTTACTTCTGCTTCAAGCAATGTTCAGAAAGAGCAGAAAAATAACCGAACATTTGTAAAACTTTAAAGGTCAACTTTTATAGCACTTGGCAGAGATTCAAATCAGTCCACAGACTTCATAAATTCTGAAATGTGGCTTGAAATTCTGAATGCTATCTGAAATATCCTTGAAGAATCGCTCAGAGTAGAATTTTTTAGTGGATATGTTATTTTGGAACCAAGGAAAGATACTTTGAGGTGTGTTAAACCTGAAATGTATTTGACTTTTGGAAATTTACTTGGAACGCAAGTGCATCAATAAAACAGAACAGGAAAAAAAAATCCAAAATAGCAGTCAAATCAGCCAGAGACATACTCCAGCAATTACAAAAACATTTGCATGAGCAACTTTGCATTGGTTTATGTGCACAAAGTTATCCTTTCAGCTACATGGCTAGGAACGTCATAAGCAGGAAAATAAATATCCAATCCGATAGGCAAAATGAGCCTTC
Source organism: Cephalophus harveyi (assembly GCA_006410635.1). Lineage (NCBI taxonomy): Eukaryota > Metazoa > Chordata > Mammalia > Artiodactyla > Bovidae > Cephalophus > Cephalophus harveyi. Next base: position 487,711 of record SJYT01049200.1, read on the forward strand.
ATCGTTTTTTTTTATTTGGCTCAAGAGAATTCTAGACAATGACTACTTTGACAGTGACATTTTGAAATGGTCCTCCCTTTAAGGAAGTATGGAAACTAATATAAGTGAAGTGAAGTTGCTTAGTCGTGTCCGACTCTTTGCGACCCCATGGACTGTAGCCCAGCAGGCTCCTCCGTCCATGGGATTTTCCAGGCAAGAATACTGGAGTGGGTTGCCATTTCCTTCTCCAGGGGATCTTTCTGACCCAGGGATCAAACCCGGGTATCCCGCATTGTAGGCAGACACTTTACCGTCTGAGCTACCAGGAAAGCCCATAATGACACCTAAATAAATGTAAACAACTTAAACATGAAACAATGTACCTGATCTTTTGAGACACTGTGAAAATTTTTTTTAACATTTGGTAAAATTGCTGCTGATTTGCACAGATAACAAAATATAGCCTATGTTATGCTCTCCTTGATTTGTTAAAATTATATAGATACTCAATACATTTGCAAACTTGCTCCCACTATACACAAGTCCTACAGAAGCTGCTTAAAATGAGCTTGTGAAATGAGTGATGCTGTCCGAAGTCAACACAGACCCCTTGGCTTCTGAAACCTCTATTAAACCCAGAAACAACGTTTAGAACGACAATCTCAGCATGACTCAAATAGCATAAATACTTAAGGGTAGAATTCTAACTCAATCCACCCCCTCCTGTGCATTTTGTCAATGAAAGATGCTGTTTAGTTTTGTTACTCTTGCAGGATCTAAGTCTCTATCCAGGAGGTAGACATATTTTCAAGATTTTTAAATTACTCATCAAGATAAAGAAGTGAAATGCGATGGAGGAAGTGGTTCAGTGTTGACAACGTTTTGGACTAAGCTATTCAACCCCACAGCTCGTGGCTCTTAGCATTTAAAGCTCCTCAGTGACAAAGGATAGGACATGGAAATTTCAGGGTAGTTTTCACAGCAATATGCCATCTTCATCCCAGTTCTCCTCTACTATCCCACATCTTTTTGGTTGAATATTCTGTCTCTTTGGAAGCTGACAAAATTTAAATAATTTAGGTAAGTTACCAAATTGTCTAGTTGTCACTTTCATTTGATCAAGAAATTGGATATCTAAAAATCTTAGTCTGACTAACAATCTGTATCTATCCAAAAGTACTTTTGTTAATAATTTTTTTTGCCATTTTATTTTAAGAGCCTTATGTTATCTGGATAAGTTAATCTCCCAAAGAAATTAAGTTTTCATAACAACTTTGAAGCTTGAATTTTCCTGAGCTAAAAAAAAAAAAAAAAAAAATAGTTCTTCTTGATTTTAAATCAAAATTTCACATAAGCTAATTTCAATCTGAAAATGAAAACTGTCTTGGTTTTCATTTGAGCAGCTTACCACAGCTTCCCATATTTGATTTATGGTCTCAGTCTGTGATGACGCATACCCTCAATAGGGATGACTAGGTAACTGTAAAACTAAAAAGTGTGAGAAAACCTCTCAGTCAGTTCAAAAATGACTTAAGGAAATTTAAAATGCATTAGCCCAGGGAGAGAAATTTTTAATTTGCAGTGCAGAGTGTTTAATTGTGGTTATATCAGTTTATAAAGTTTATAGATAGAGATTATATATAACATGACTTTCTATAAACATGAGATTTTAAATCATTCTTCTTAGTCCCATTAGGTTGTACCACACTTCAAAATTTCAATGAAATTTCTTAAAAATCCTCAAACCACCATAAATTTTTTTCTTTAAAATAAAGGTCCACTCTGCTGACTTGAATTCCGTAGATACTTCTTTACTCTTTTATTTTAAAGGGGTTGCTGTTGCTACTGCTGCTGCTGCTAAGTCACTTCAGTTGTGTCCAACTTTGTGGGACCCCATAGAGAGCAGGGGTCCCCCGTCCCTAGGATTCTCCAGGCAAGAATACTGGAGTGGGTTGCCATTTCCTTCTCCGATGCACGAAGGGGTTCTTTTCCTTAAAGATAACAAAGGAAAAAGCAAGCCAGTGTTTCTTGTTTCTCCTAAAATAGCTGAAAACCTAGCCATTTTCCTAAGAAGCTACTTCAGTACAAAACAAAAGAAAACTTTGGACCAGACAGATGGCTTTGTTGACTTAGGTAAAGTCCACAACTGAAGAGCGTGCCAGGCTCATAAACTCTCATTGTGCTCTAAGATCACAGCCGTGCAGTGCCCGCCAGGTCTGCAGCGTGAATGATCACCACGGGTGTGTGTTCCCCGGCAAGACGCCTGATCCCCCACTCCCAGGCCCCTCACAGGAAGAACCCCTCAGGGCATCTCAGCCTGACAGAGGTCACCAAACCTCAGTGCATCCCACTTTTGTTCAAGGAAACCTACCTCATCTTTATCTTCTCTCCTCCTCTCTTAGTGTTTCTTTTCCAAGAGCCTGGCATTGTTTTCAAGGAGGGGGTTTCTGCTGCCGAAAGGAGGGGTGTTTAATTACTTCTGAAGGCACCTGGCCACCAGCTGTGGGAGAGGATTTCTAGAGCCCTGACTCTTGCACTGCATTCAGGCAACTGAACAGAAGCTGAATTCTGCCCACCTGGGGCTGCCTGTTCGCTCAGGATTCCTAGGAGGTAGGTCCAGGCAGCGTCCTCTCGTTCCCCAGGCATCTGGATTCCCATGTTCACGTTTCAGAATAAATATCTACTGAAAGCCTAAAATTTCACCCCAATCCAATCTTCATTTCTTTAATTTATTTAATTGATATGCGTGCATGCTCAGTCATTCAATCATGTCCAGCTCTTTGTAGCATCATGGACTGTAGCCTGCCAGGGTCCTCTATCTATGGGATTCTCCAGGCGAGAAAACTGTAGAGGGTAGCCATTCCCTTCTCCAGGGGATCTTCTCAACCCAGGGATTGAACCAAGGTCTCCCGCATTGGCAGGTAGATCCTCTACCATTTAAGCCACCTAGGAAGCCATATTTAATTATTATGCATTTTTAATTGTGGTTAGTAATGTAAGGAGCAGCCTTTGAAAATAGGCCTCTATGGGTGATGACAATGCTGGGTGTGGAGCCCGGGTCGCAGGCCCTGGACCCATCCTGCCCTGTCTCCCCCTGGGCATCGGCATTTCCAGGAGAAGCTGCAAACATGCAGCTCATTAGCGCTGGAACTCGAGTGACCCAGGGCACTCCTGGGAAACCACCTAGTCTGTACCACCTGTTTGCACATCGTACCTCCTGCGGACAGTAACACCGAGGTCTTAGCTAGACTCCACGTGTAATGCATCAGTCAAGCCCCAATCTGAGATGCGACCTCCGATTTCAGCTCCTTTTCACTGTGGCTGCTGCTGCCAGCCCAGGCCTAGCACTCAGGCTCTTGCCTGAAGACTTGAACCTGCCCTGCTTCCAACACTGCCTCTGCTGGCTCCCTGCAACCACTCCCTGCACACTTGCCTGGGACCCATGTGAAGACATTACCTGCCATCCTGCTCCGGACCCTCCCATGGGCGCACAGCCCCTGTGGTCCAGCCCCAAGCCTTTGCAGAGGCTGGGGGCCTGTCTATCTCACCTGAGGCCCCTCTCTGACCACTGCCCTCCTTCCTGCAGTTGGGTCATCGCCCTCCCCCATTCCTCCTGGTGGTGCTGCTGGCAGGCCCTCTCTACCTGGAAGGCTCTCCCCACCTGGAAGGCTCTCCCCAGGCCCCCTGGTGGCCTCTCCTCCTCTGCTCACCCATCACCTGTCCACTGGCCTCCCACCAGCCCTGGGAGGAATAGACCTGTCTTCCTCCATCAGCGGACAGACACCTTCACCTTCACCTCCTGTTTCCTCAAAGCAGTGGACTCTCCAAGGGTGTCTGAGGGCCTGAAACAGTCCTTGGGTGGGATAGGCCCTCAGTACAAACTGTGGGCAAGTGAATGCACAGTTCCGATAGCCAAGCAACTCCAGCAGGTCGGTACCCATCGAGGATGCAGGATGTTCAAATGATGAGGGGCCCTGACCTCCCAGTAGGGCCGTGGTCCTCAGATCTGTGGGGCCTGATTGAGTGGCCTGTGGTCCACATGTCTGGGAAACACTGGCTTAAGTAAAGTTAAGCAAAGTGCTTTCAATGGTCTGATACGTATGACAGGAGAGCAGTACCTGCAGTGGGCTCCGAGCTGGCGGTGCCATTAGTAACCACCATCCCACACCCCTTATAAGTAAACCTAAGGTTCTTAATGAATGAGCTGGCCTGGGAATGTGGTGAGAGTGGACATGCTGCCAGGCTGCCCCTGGGCATGGTTGGGGAGGGGGCACCAGACAACATTCCACCTGGGCTGCTCGCCACTCTCAGATAAATGAGTAAAGCCATGATGTGTACATATAATGGAGTATTACTCAGCCATGAAAAAAGAAGGTAATCTCACCATTTGCAACAACATGGATGGACCTAGAGGGAATTATGGAAGTGAAAAATGTCAGAGAAAGATACTACCATATGATTTCACTTACGTGATGAACCTTAAAAAAAAAAACTGGATTCATAGATACAGAGAACAGATTGATGGTTGTCAGGGTCAAGGATGGAACATGGGCAAAATGGGTGAAGATGGTCAAAGGCACAAAGGTCAAGTTACAAGATAAATAAGTCATAGGAATGGAATGTAGAGGATTGTGGAACTGAGGTGCATTCACCACAAAAGGCTTTATTTCAGAAAGCCATTTGCACCCTTTGGATGACCAATAAGAATGCCATGGCCTCCAGCTTCTGGTACCTGTATGTCTGGGGTCACCTTAGGGACAGTGACTCATCTGTGTTGAAAAGGAATGGCAAGGAAGCACGGTGCTCCAGCGCAAGGTCTTTTCCATTCTAATGAGCAGGAGGGATGTGGCTATTTTTTTTTTAATGTCTCATTTTGCTATTTATTATTTATATTGGCTTCCCTGGTGGCTCAGGCGGTAAAGCGTCCCGCCTGCAATACGGGAGACCCGGGTTCGATTCCTGGGTCGGGAAGTTCCCGTGGAGAAGGAAATGGCAATCCACTCCAGCACTCTTGCCTGGAAAATCCCATGGACGGAGGAGCCATGGGGTCACAAAGAGTCGGACACGACTGAGTGACTTCACCTGACTTCACCTTTGCTATTTATTAAGTAAACTCTTTGATAAGATCTGTGGTTATTCAGCTCATAATCATGTTTAAAGTTCTGTCTTCCTGCTCAAGAATCATTTTGCAGATACGAAAAGAAAGAAATAACAAGCTAAGGGGGAGGAGGATGGGAGAGGGATGGAGTAGGAGGTTGGGATTAGTAGATGTAAGCTATTATAGAGAAGGATAAACAACAAGATCCTACTGTAGAGCACAGGGAACTATATATTCACTATCCTGTGATAAACCATAATGGAAAAGAATATAACAATCGTATGTATGTATCATATAGCAGAAATTAGAACAACGTTGTAAAGCAACTGTGTTTCAAGAAAAAAAGAGGGGAAAAGAGAAAGAAAGAAGTTAATGCAGCCATGTTGTAGTAAATGCAGTAAAAGTAAATCTTACAGTCAAGTACCCACAGTCCTGTTTCAGATGTTACGTCACATGTATATTTAGTAAATAGGATTTTGGAGAACATCCATCAGAGTTCTAGAAAGAAGCTAAACAGGACCTGACAAGTAGAGTTTAACAATGTCTTGTGTCTACAGTTGTGTAACTATAATTACATTGTCTTCTGCTAAATTCTTTTCCTGCTTTCAGAGTAAACATACTAGAAGTTACCCCATATGTAAAGTGTTAATGGCTTAGTTGTGTCCGACTCTTTGTGACTTCATGACTGTAGGCCATCAAGCTCCTCTGTCCACGAGATTCTCCAGGCAAGAATACTGAAGTGAGTTGCTATTTCCGTCTCCAGAGGATCTCCCCAACCCAGGGATCGAACTCTGGTTTCCTGCATTGCAGGCAGATTCTTTACCATCTGAGCCACCAGGAAGGCCATCCCATATGATCCCTGGTGACTGCTAATTTTTACTTGATCAAAAGTGTATACCGTGTACACTTACTCACTGCTAGGCACCAGAAAGCAACAACTTCATGAAAACAATAATCTTTTTATAAAAGGTCTTTTTAAATCATAAGTTTTGGTTTATTGCTCATGTATTAAATTGGACACAAATTATTTTTGAAAAGTTTTCCTTCTTGTTGCCTAGCTGTAAGGAAGTGAGCAGTAAGGGAAAATTAGCAGTCACCAGGGATGTACTCTTTTATTTAAATCTGGCATTTAATTTTAGCCTATTTGATAGCTGGCAAAAACACCTTTTCAAGCAATTTCACAAATGGCCAGAGTACACCTAGTAAAGAAAAACATCTATTTCTGCTTTATTGACTATCCCAAAGCCTTTGACTGTGTGGATCACAATAAACTGGAAAATTCTGAAAAGAAAGCTGAGCGCTGAAGAATTGATGCTTTTGAACTGTGTTGTTGGAGAAGACTCTTAAGAGTCCCTTGGACTGCAAAAAGATCCAACCAGTCCATCCTAAAGGAGATCAGTCCTGGGTGTTCATTGGAGGAACTGATGCTGAAGCTGAAACTCCAATACTTCGGCCACCTAATGTGGAGAGCTGACTCATTTGAAAAGCCCCTGATGCTGGGAAAGATTGAGGGCAGGAGGAGAAGGGGATGACAGAAGATGAGATGGCTAGATAGCATCACCGACTCAATGGACATGGGTTTGGGTGGATTCTAGGAGTTGGTGATGGACAGGGAGGCCTGGCATGCTGCGGTTCATGGGGTCGCAAAGAGTCAAATGTGACTGAGCAACTGAACTGAACTGAACTGAACACCTATTAAATGTGAACATATTCATTTATGTATCTGAATAGTTTTCTAATTAGAGTTATGTTTATTTCCCAAATAAATAGCACGATAAGGTAAATAATGGTGGCTCAGACAGTAAAGAATCGGCCTGCAGTGCAGGTGAGCAGGGTTCAGTCCCTGAGTTGGGAAGATCTCCTGGAGAAGGGAATGGCAACCCGCTCCAGTATTCTTGCCTGGAGAATCCCATGGACAGAGGAGGCAGATGGGCTACAGTCCATGGGGTCCCAAAGAGTTGGACATGACTAAGTGACTAACACTTTCACATTTTAAGGTAGATAATAATCAGAAATTGAATCTAGTTTTTTATTACAAATTCTTGTTTTATGTACTTTGTAAGTTTGTTAAATGTATTCTATAAAGGCAGAAAGAAAATTTTCTGCACCACTGGTGATAGATATCAGTTGTTATGATCTTTGTATTGATTTCATGGCATTTCTTTGCATGTTAAGAATGTCCACTAGGAGGAGTTCTTGCTAAGACTATAAAATAAATGATAGCTTTTTCTAGCTGCTAACTGAGATCTTTGGTATTTGTGTTAAAATTTTCTCCTTCAATTGGCAAACAGCACACACTCCTTAGACATCTGATGCAACATGAAAACATTCCAAAAATTTTGTTAAGTCGAAGAAGCAAGGATGGTAACCTAGGATAATTTTTGTAAAACTGTTATTAATATTACTGTTGAAGACAAAAAAAGAAAATGTGTATCTGCAGGCAATTAAACATGATGAATATCTTCAAAAGAATTATATGTTTTAAGAGCAGGCTATAAAGCTGCAATTTTTTTAAACTTTCATTTAAAAATTTCATTTCAAAAACACTCCATTTCTCTTTGCTGATCGTTCTCAAATTCGAAAGATCAAGTGTACACCTGTCAATGCTTCTATGGAATTCCAAAGCAAACCTGTACCCGGGGTAGTCTTCACTCACTTGACCTTGATGCTTCATGTTATGAATGAATTAACTCTCCATCTCTTCAGTGAGATTGATTTTTATCATGAATTTTAGCTTGGCGTTTATTTAAAAAAAATGCACACCAATAAGCTCTCACATATAAAGTTTCAGGAAAATGTACCTACGGAAGATTTATTTTGAACTGCAGTGTGTGTGTGTGTGTTGTAACACGTCCCTGTGTGTGTCTAGTAGGGATGTCGTGCTGGCTCACTGATACTGAAAAGATGGTCCAGATTATTCCAGGAGAGGCGCCTTCAGTCCGGCACGGAAGGATGGATGGAGACATGGTCCAGGGAGGCGGGAGAAGGAGAACGCGCGGCCTCATTCCTGGCCTCTCCTGGCGCGCGCCTGAGTCCCGGGCCGGCGAAGGGGCCAGGCCTCCGGGACTGAGCAGCAGATGGACCGAGCAGTCGTAGGACATTATCCACATTTTGGAAAATGACTCTACGAAGCCAAGTGGCCTGTGCAGAGTGAGCGGGGGAAGGTTGCGCAGACTACAGCTCCTCACTTTCAGACTGTTCAGCAGGTGGCAAACGCGGCCAAACGACGCTGGGATTCGAACCGCGGGGCCGGGGAGGCGCGGGGGAGCCCGGCAAGAAATCAGATGCTCCGGTCCCCGGCCCGGGGCTGCCTGCGCGTCCTGGCCGCCGTCTCCACACACACCCGTTAGCTGGACGCTCGGATCTGGGCCTGAAGCTGCAGCGGTTCCAACCCAGCGGAGGGCAGGAGCCTGGGGAGCGCAGAGATGCTGTGGAGGCCGCGCTGAGCCGGAGCGCGTCCAGGTGGTGCGCGCCCTGCGGGGCCTCAGCAACCCGGAGCGGGCCGCCGGGCCACCGGGACCCCCCATCTCCTGAAACCCCCTCCCTCTTCCATCACCGCTCCACTCCTGCTCTGCCGCCGCCCTGCCCCTCTTTGCCCCCTTCCTGTCCAGCGGAGAGGCCTCCCCGAAACTGTGAAAGCTCCTCCTGGCCCTGCACCGGCCCAGATGACTCTCCAGGGGTGGCCTAGCTGCGCTGGGGGATTTCTTCCTTCCATCATTAAGTACCTGTTGCGCTGTAGAGGTCTGTCTTCCCCGTCAGGGGACCTGCGAGGACAGCTCTCAGTCTGTCTGCTGGGCCAGCCCCTGCCGCTCCTCCACAGGGCTCCCCTTCTGAGCTCTCACTGTGATCGCTCCTCTCGAGCCTCACTGTAACCTGCCTGGACAGGAAACCCCTGGTCCCCACTCCCCACTGTGCAAATCTAGATTGTCAGTGCCTCAGTGACTCCATCTGTAAAATGGTGTCATCATGGCCCTTGCTCATCGGGTAAGTGTGGCATATAAAACACAGATAATCTACAATATATATACAGTATACACACTGTATATACACCACACAGATAATCTACTATATATACACAGTATACACACTGTATACACACCATACAGATAATCCACTATATGTACACAGTATACACACTGTATACACACCACACAGATAATCCACTATATGTACACAGTATACACACTGTATACACACCACACAGATAATCCACAATATGTACACAGTATCAGTTCAGTTCAGTTCAGTTCAGTTGCTCAGTCGTGTCTGACTCTTTGCGACCCCATGAATCCCAACACGCCAGGCCTCCCTGTCCATCACCAACTCCCGGAGTTCACTCAAACTCACGTCCATCGAGTCAGTGATGCCATACAGCCATCTCATCCTCTGTCGTCCCCTTCTCCTCCTGCCCCCAATCCCTCCCAGAATCAGTCTTTTCCAATATGTACACAGTATACACACTGTATATACACCACACAGACAATCTACAATATGTATACAGTATACACAATGTATATACACCACACAGATAATCTACAATATGTATACAGTATACACACTGTATATACACCACACAGATAATCTACAATATATCTATATACAGTATACACACTGTATATACACTGCACTATCACTCACATACAACAGATATATATGGGTTTCCCAAGTGGCGCTAGTGGTAAAGAACCTGCTTGCTAATGCAGGAGCCTTAGGGGATCCGTGGTTCAGTCCCTGGGTCAGGAAGATCCCCTGGAAAATGAAACGACAATGCACTCCAGTATTCTTGCCTTGAGAATCGCATGGAGAGAACAGCCTGGCAGGCTACAGTTCATGGGGTCACAGCAGTCGGACATAACTTAGCAACTAGACCACCATCATACAGTCTAGATACACTACGCACACTGTATACACACCACACTATACAATATACACTACAGCCATTCTTCAGTATCTGGGGGGAACTGGTTCCAGGGACTCCCCACTCTCATCAGCTACCAGAATCCATGGATGTCCAAGTCCCTGTGCCCATCCTCCTGAACTCTTTACATCATCTCTCGATCACCTATAATACCTAATATACAGACTTGCCTGCTAGTCCAGCGATTAAGACTTTGCCTTCCAATGCAGGAGGTGTGGGTTCAATCCCTGGTCTGGAACTAAGATCCCACATGCCTCAAGGCCAAAAAAACAAACAGAAAATAAAAATAATCTTGTAACAAATTCAATGAAGACTTAAAAAAAATACCCAATACAATGTAAGGGCTATGGAAGTGGTTGCCAGTGTGGCATATTTGTGTTTTGCTTTTTGGAACTTTCTGGGATTTATTTTTTCCTGAATATTTTTGATCCTGCAGTTGGTTGACTCTCAAATGCAGGACCTGTGACCACGGAAGGCCCACTGTGTGCATCTGTAGCTGACGGCACGTTGCTGTGCCCTGCCTACAGCAAGGGCTGAAAACTCACCGTGGTTTTTACTATTATTACTGCTGTTGTTTACCCCACACAACAATATGATAACATCAACATGATCCCAGCCTTTGGCTAAAGCCTTGCGACAGTAAAGGTGGAGTCAGGGGTCAAGGCCAGGCCCAACTCTGGAGCCAGTGCACTGCCTTCTCTGTATGTTTACTATTGTTTCTGAAATAAAAGAAAAAAATTTAATAAGTTTATTGAATATGTAAGAAATGAGTTAGAATAACTGGCTTAAAATTCTCTGTTAGGATATCAGGACAGGAAAGACTTCCAAGATCATTAAATCTAAATTCTAGGAAGATCCCCTGGAGAAGGAAATGGCAACCCACTCCATGTTCTTGCCTGGAGAATCCCATGGACAGAGGAGCCTGACAGGCTACCGTCCATGGGGTAGCAAAGAATCAGACACAACTGAACAACTAACACTTACTTATTCTTTAGAGATGAGGGCATTCATGCATGTTCATGTATTTAGAGAATGTATTTAGCAGCTATTAATTGTTTACTATTATTATATTATTGTACAACATATATAATAATATTTTATACATGATTATTATATAAAAAACTAAAATTATGGCATCTAGTCCCCTCACTTCTTGGCAAATAGAAGGGGAAAAAGTGGAAACAGTGACAATTTTTATTTTCTTGGGCTCCAAAATCACTGAGGACGGTAACTGTAGTCATGAAATTAAAAGATGCTTGCTCCTTGGAAGGGGAGCTGACAAACCTAGAGACATTTTAAAAAGCAGAGACATTATTTTACCGACAAAGGTCCCTCTTGTCAAAGCCGTGGTTTTTTCCAGTAGCCGTGTATGGATGTAAGAGTTGGACCATAAAGAAGGCTGAGCAAAGAACTGATGTTTTTGAATTGTAGTGCTGGAGAAGAGTCCCTTGGATAGCAAGGAGATCAAACCAGTCAACCCTAAAGGATATCAACCCTGAATATTCATTGAAAGGACTGATGCTGAAGCTGAAGTTCCTATACTTTGGCCACCTGATGCAAACAGCCAATTCATTAGAAAAGACCCTGATGCTGGGAAAGATTGAAGGCAGGAGGAGAAGGGGACGACAGAGGATGAGATGGTTGGAGGGCGTCACTGACTCAATGGATGGAATGGACATGAATCTGAGCGAACTCTGGGAGATGGTGAAGAACAGGGAGGCCTGGAGTGCTACAATCCATGAGGTCACAAGGGTCAGACAGGACTGAGCGACTGAACAGCAGGCCTCCTGCCCCAGGTCACTCGGTCACCTGAGAGGCAGAGCTTGGATCTGAACTGAGGTCTCACTCCACAGCCAGGACACTTTGTCATAGGACAGTTTCCGGGAGTGTGGGCCCCAGAAATGTGTCATACGTGCCCACTCAGAGCCTCCGCGGAGCCCACAGGCCCTCCGGGTGATTCTGAGGCAGGCAGGTTAGAAAAGCAGGGCCACACGTGTGCTCAGACTTCTGTCTGGGGGCCAGCAGCCTACCCCTGGGGCGACAGCAGTGACCCGAGGACACTCCAAAATTTCACTCACGCCTCATGGGAACCGTGCCCCTGCGTGCCTGCTGCGAATAAAGAACTCCATCCAGGAGCGGTCTGCGGTGCTGTAAGGCCGGGGCTTCTGTTTTAACCTTTGGCTGGGACCCAAGAGGGAAGTCCGCTTGGCCGCCAGGCCCTGGACGCCCCCAGCCGTTAGGGGCAATTTTGGCGCTAAGGCGACATCTTGTGGACAAACATGGGCATTGCATGAAAGTGTCACTTGTAGACAGGTTTAGTTTTTTTTTGGGGGGGGTGTGCTTTGTTTGTCCTCCAATCTGTCACGGACTAAAAATATTTTTGTAAAAGACAATTAATGAGAAGTTCAAAACACAATACAAAGACTACAATGAAAATAGGTGTTTGGGTCCTTTTCTTTTTTTTATCCAACTGATTAGCTGGCTAGTTAAGTAAGTGGCCCACAAGATAAGACTTGAGGCTACTTTATGAAAGGCAGAGATAAACCTTTTAAGCTTCTAGAGGTCACTGCAGTCCTTGGCTCGGGGCCCCTTCTTGGCATCACTCCAGTCTCTTACTTCCATTGTTGCGTCTCCTACTAGTTACTCGGACCCTCCTGCCTCCCTGTTAAAAGGACTTTGCGATTACATACAACCCAGGTAATCTCCACTTCAAGGTCTTCAACATGGTTATAAAACACCTTCACAGAAAACCTTAGATTAATATTGGAATGAGTACCTGGGGCTTACTGCCCAGCCAAGCTCCCAGGCCAGGATTAAACAGTTGCTGTCAGTAGAGTAACGAGGTGTGGAGGGGAGAACAAGCTTCTAGGACAGCAAGCGTCCGTCATGCTGTGGACGCAGCCATGATGGTGAAGCTGGGGGGTCCCTGATGCTCCCAGTGGTCACAGAGATGCAGCATGGAAAAAAGAACGTGAAAAAATAAAACACGAATTCAGACGTGAACATGACATGGATACAAAGACACAGCTGAGAATATTGAGGCAGGAACAGAATTCGCTCCCTCCCCAAGCAGCTCTGAATGGGTCCCTCGACCCCTGGTCACAGGATAGATAGAACTAAGCCAGGGTCTGACCGCAGTGTGAGTGGAGTTACAGGACCAAGCTGGACCCCTTCAGGTATGTTATCCTAAGATAAGTGAAGCGGGACTCTGGTAGAATGGGGACATCAAGGCAGAAAGTTCAGTTCACTGCAGTCACTCAGTCGTGTCCTACTCTTTGTGACCCCATGAACTGCAGCAGCCCAGGCCCAGACTCATGTCCATCGAGGCGATGATGCCATCCAACCATCTCATCCTCTGTCATCCCTTCTCCTCCTACCTTCAATCTTTCCCAGCATCAGGGTCTTTTCAAATGAGTCAGCTCTTCGCATCAGGTGGCCAAAGTATTGGAGTTTCAGCTTCAACATCAAGTCCTTCCAGTGAATATTCAGGACTGATCTCCTTTAGGATGGACTGATTTGATCTCTTTGCAGTCCAAGGGACTCTCAAGAGTCTTCTCCAACACCACAGTTCAAAAGCATCAATTCTTCAGCGCTCAGCTTTCTTTGTAGTCCAACTCTCACATCCATACATGACTACCGGAAAGGCAGAAAGGGATCAAGTTAAAAACTGACCTTCCAAATTTGCTGCAATTCCCTTCTCTCTTCACCTCATTCTGAGAAAACCAGTCCTCCTAGCCATACACACTTAAAAGCCCCAATACTTTGGCCACCTGATGGGAAGAGCTGATTCATTAGAAAAGACTCTGATGCTGGGAAAGATTGAAGGCAGGAGGAGAAGGGATGACAGAGGATGAGATGGTTGGATGGCATCATCGCCTCGATGGACATGAGTTTGAGCAAGCTTCGGGAGATGGTGAAGGACAGGGAAACTGGGGTGCTGTAGTCCATGGGGTCGCAAAGAGTCAGGCACGACTGTGTGACAACAATAACAAAGCATACAAGTGTTTTGGTGACACAGCCATAAAAGTTGTTTTCCAAACGAATGCCAGTTCTTCTCAGGACACTCACCTACCTCCCATTGCCTCCAGGTCCTAATGAGTTAGTGCCCCAAATATCCCAGATGGTAAAGAATAAGATCTGCTCTGGAAGGAAATCATGTGTGCACCAAAGGTTCAAAGACTTTGCCGCACTGGCTGACAGAATCTGTGGGCATCAGTGGATGTGGACTCTAAAGATGTGGACCGAGGAGGATGGAATGAGAGACTCAACCTGTCTGAATTCATTGACAGCAGTCGACCTTGTCTGGGATGTGGATTCCCTGGGTTGGTTCAAGCTCCAGTGAATGGTCTGTTCCATTGGCTGAGTGAAGCTTAAATGTAGCCAGAGCCTGCTGTAAATTAGGTCAGAATGCCAGGACATCACTAGAACTCTGAGAAGAACCCTGAAGAGTCTCACAAATGGGTATTTTTGCATGATTCCACTGAGGACAATCTGCTAACGTTCCTTGCTGCTGCTGCTGCTAAGTCGCTTCAGTTGTGTCCAACTCTGTGCGACCCCAGAGACGGCAGCCCACCAGGTTCCTCCATCCCTGGGATTCTCCAGGCAAGAATACTGGAGTGGGTTGCCATTTCCTTCTCCAATGCATGAAAGTGAAAAGTGGAAGTGAAGTCGCTCAGTCGTGTCCGACTTTTTGCAACCCATGGACTGCAGCCTACCTGCCAGGCTCCTGTGTCCATGGGATTTTCCAGGCAAGAGTACTGGAGTGGGTTGCCATTGCCTTATCCAACATTCCTTATGAAGACTTTGAAGAAACGCCGTTCACCAAGAAAACAGGAAGAGCTTTCCAGCTCTGTAGGCAGAGATGGTGCTGGGGCACGTTAGAGTGGAATTAAGGTACCTGATCTAGTGGGAATGATGGGGTTCTGGAACCGCAGGGGCCAGGTATAGAACTTACCATCAGAGAAAAGCTGGGAGGGGTCACCTAGTCTGCGGGTGTGAGTTTGCATGTCGCATAGGCTCTAGCCAGAGGGTCTGGTTCAGTCTAGGGAAGAAGTTTTGAACCAGCTGGAGCACCCTCTCGGGGGACACCCTGTGTATGTGGCGTTGCACACCTATCAGCCAGCAGCTTGTAACTTCCCACTCCATCCACGTCGCATCCATTTCACCACCTCTCACTTTATCCAACACACTTTGAATCACGTGGGTCTTTGGTCCTAGGACACCCCATTATGGGGAAATATAACCAAAATCCTTGGGGTAAAAGACCTAGTCCCCAAGCCGCACAGGTGATAGTGTCCACACCTGGTTCAACTTCAGAGAGGCTTCAAGCACAACATGGATTTCCACCGAAAGACCCAGAGAAGCCTGGTTCTGTGTAGTTGGGCAAGTGACGGGTCACAGGAAGAAAGGAGGCAGGCGATTCATGGAGCTCCTCTGGGCAATGGATTCCACACAGTGCCTCTCCCGTGCACCCCGGGATATCTACCCTAGTTCTGTTCACAGTTTGTCCCTTAAATGACTACACTAAACCCCCATAAGTCTCTGCCCTCTGTACTATCCAGACACCAAACTTCGCTCTCTGCTGTGTCCTAGACTCGCATCTCAGGTTTGCTGCATGCTTTTGCCTTTTCTGGTGATGACTTTGGCTTTTGAAGTAACTCATGCTGTCTGTCCAAGCTGGTTTGTGAGTTCTCCTTCCTGACGCATCTGCCCTGCAGATCCCAGGACCCAAGCTCCCTCCTCTGGATGGCAACACACCCAATGGGCTCATGTGCTAACCCAGAGGGAAGCCCTCAGACGATTTGAGCCACTCGGTAGCGTCCAAAGCCTATTGGACATAGAGTCAGAGAATCTGGGACCCAGGCTTCACTCCACTAGGGTGAAGACTCCACACATACTTGAGGAAGTTCAGTCCCCTGACTGTAATATAAGTCTGAAGCTCATAATTTAACTTCATAAGAATTAAATAAGGGTGAGAAACAGCTCAGTCTAAGCTTTTGCACACAGCATACATTCAAAAATAGTTACCGTCTATGTTTCACCCTTGTACACATGAAATAGTTTCCATTAGAACTCGGTTTAGAATGTCTTTAATTTATGGATATTTTCATATTTAAAGTCATTCCACAAGTGCTTTGAAGCTGATGAACTAAAATTCTAATTTTGGAGGCTGCTATTTTAATAATAATGACATAACTGCAAACAGTGATGGAGGTAGATCCTAATTCTTTACAGCAAAGGCGAGTCCTTTCCATGAATCACTGAGGGCCCTTGTGCACACTGGTGATGAATCAGCAGAGCAGCGGGATTAGCAGAATAAACAGAACTCAACTTCTTCCTCTGTGTCCCTATTATAGCTTCTCTTCTTGGCTTTTAAGTCAAGCAAATGGATTAAAGAGACGTTCAATATTTCACAGAAGTGAGAAGCTTTGACAGGCAGTTGGAAATATGGAACCCCCAGGAAGCAACATAGCCAGTGAAGAGCAGTTTTCTTTCCCAAACAAGGGGACTACCCTGGCAGTCCAGTGTCTGGGACTCTGCTTTCCCAATGTAACACAGGGGGCCCAGGTTCAATCCCTGGCCAGGGAACCAAGACCCCAAATAGCCAAATAAATATTTTTTTTTTTAAGTTGCCAAACAAAGTTCACTCTTTGATGTCAACACAAGATTCTATCTAAGCTACTCAGTTCCTCCCTATCAAAAACTTAAACTTTTGAAGGGACATGGAAATCGAGCATTTTAAAAGCTGAATCTCACCAATGGCAGTCTTCTTGAGGTCAATTCCATGAATTCTTACTGTTAAGGAAAGAGTGGATTCCAGATGCCTGTCTTTTTCGAGGTCAAAGTATGAACCCATGAGTTAGAATCTTGCCATAAATGGTCTTTGTGTGTGTGTGTGCTTAATCTAAAACTGATTGTTTCTACAAGCATCTACTGTATAGCAAGCACAGAGAACTCTACTCAGTACTCTGTGATAACTTGTATGGGAAAAGAATCTGGAAAGAAAATATACATGTATTACTGAATCACTTAACTGTACATCTAAAACTAACACAACATTGTAAGTCAACTATACACCAATATAGAATTTTTTAATTTTTAAATAAAAAATAAAATTGGTTGTTTCTGTTATTAGGGAACTAGGTAATTCTGAACACACACACTAGCATATTTGATAAAACAAACTTAACACTTATTTGTTTGAAAATTAATATTTTGCTGCAAAAAAACAGAAAATTCTTTTCCTGAGGCCTTCTCCCCATCTCATACCACCCACAGACTCTGGGTTCAAGTCAGTTAAAGGTGCTTAAACTTCTGGGGGTCATGGTTGCATTCCCCAGTTTAAGGAAAGCCCTGGCTCCTTTCTGGCTAATATAAGATACTATGTATACTAACTTCCAGAGGAGGGCATGGCAACCCACTCCAGTGTGCTTGCTCAGAGCATCCTATGGACAGAGGAACCTGGTGGGCTATAGTCCATAGGGTTGCAAAGAGTTGGACACGACTGAAATAAATGAACACACAGGCACGGTTTGACTAGCAATGTTCTGTACAACCAAAGAGTTTTTTTTTTTTTTTAACTGTTAAAAAATTCCCTGGAGGTCCAGTGGTTAGGATTTGGCATGCTCACTGCTGGGGTCTTGGGTTCAATCCCTGGTTGGGGAACTAAGATCCCATAAGCTGTACAGCACAGCCAAAATAGATGAATAATAAAAATCAAACATTTTTAGCTCTTTGTTTCCCTTTTTGTTTTGCAGCAGAAGTGAAGAAAACTGTATGGACCGCACCCTGTTCCAAGAGGGGATTGGATCCAGGGGAAGGTCACCCTCTCAACACCCCCGCCACTGCAGGGCTGTCCCCAAACCACAGTGAGTCCCTGGAGCTGTCATTGATCTCCACAGCCGCTGCTCCTCAACACACAGCCAGCCAGGCTGAGAGAGAAGGTTCCCGCCCATCAGCTGAGCAGTCACTCAAATGCACTCTTATGCCAAGCTCCAGAGATGCAACAACCTGGTGCAGACAGACCGCAGAGGAGTTCCTACTATGCAAACTGTCCTCTCTCCTCCTCTCTCCTTCCCTCCTCACCTGCCCCACCTCCCTGCCCATCATAAGCACAGGATGAAGAGGCCACACTGGGCTGCCTGCAAGTCCCTCAGGTGACCAGCTGAGAACAGCCAACTGAACTGATCCGGTCCCCATGTTCCGGAGTAACCATGGTCACCCTCCTGTCTTGCTGTTTAGACAGCGAGATGACTTCTGAGACATCATCCAAGATGCGACTTTACTAAATGAACATATTTTACCGCATTCATCTTTCAATCACTCATCTCCCCATGTGAGACATTTCCCTCCGTGGAAGCAAATTTAAGAAACCCTTTATCTCTAACTCCCCTCTGTCAAAGTTAGCACAGTGAGAAAATCATATCAAGTACAGTTGATCCTCAAACAACATGGGGGTTAGGAGTGTTGACCACCCCCCAGTCAAACCTCTGACTATAAGCTTCCAGTCTACGGTTCCCCACATCCATGGGTTCAACCACCTGGGATGGGCCATAAAGACCAGCAGTGTTCTCTGCTGGAAAAAATCCACTGTAAGTGGACCCACACAGTTCAGAAACATGTTGTTCAAAGATCAATTGTAGTAATATAAACATCAGCTAGAGATATCTTAAGTCAATCTTTGTAGGTTTTGAGTAGACATGTAGCATAGCATGGGCCTCACAGTGGCTCAGATGGTGAAGAATCCACCTGCAATGCAGGAGACCCAGGTTTGACCTCTGGGTTGAGAAGATCTCCTAGAGCAGGAAATGACAACCCACTCCAGTATTCTTGCCTGGAGAATCCCATGGACAGAGGAGCCTGGAGGACTATAGTCCATGGGGTTGCAAAGAGTTGGACACAACTGTGTGACTAACACACACAGACACACACACACACGGCATAGATTACATTTCTGAGTGAGGCATGTTAGTCATCCATGAGGATGTTTAAAATCTAATTTCTTAGGATTCCAACTGAAATTACCTACCTTATTGGAACCATACCAATCATACAGCTCGTTTAGGCTGTTTTCCATTTCAGCCAACTATGTCTCACTAATAAACTCTCATGTGCCACCATCCAATCGCCTCCTCGCTTGTAATAATATAGAGGACACCAGCTCTATAGATAGTCATGAGTAAAGCTTTCCAGGACTTCCCTGGTGGTCCAGTGGTTGAGAATCTGCCTCCCAATGGAGAGGACACGGGTATGATCCCTCCTAGTTTTTCCTTCGGGAAACTAAGATCCCACGTGCTCCAGGGCACCAAAGAAGCCTGTGCGCCACAATGAAGACCAAAAATAAATCAATAAACTCATCCTTAAAAAAAAAAAAAAGGCTTCCAAATGTTTCCAATATTATAATCACTATGTAAACGCAAGGGACTAAAACTCTGGTATTCTTCTCATTCTTCACTACGTGGCATTACAGCAGAATTTCACACACACACTAAAGTTTGTTCTGTGTCTTTATTTGTCCATCTTTGCCCAGAGGCCAAACCAATAAAACTGAAAACTGAAAATGTAGCTTCACAATATCCTTGCAACCAAAGGGGCCCTCTGCACTTGTGTTTCTGATAGACAAAGACGTGTGTGTGTTTCAGACACAAACAAACGTACGGACAGGAGGGACAAAGGAGCTAAAAATGGAAGCAACGGCCAGTCCAGAGCCCCGTCGCCATGACACCAGCACAAACAGGACAGAAGCCTGAAAAAAGCAGTGACCATCCTGTGATGCATTGTTAAGCAAATCATGTTTTGCCTCCTCTAAAAGGATGGGGCTTCCTATCGTCTTATTTAGGTTTCTCATTTTTCTATTATTGTTTTCAAATGAAATGGATGAATTGTGTCAGGGTGTGTTGTTATTTTCCAAACAAAGCCCCAAGCACATACACGTTCTTCTCCCCACCAGGTTCCTGTGGACTTCTTATTTAAGGTAGCGATACCATGGGCTTCCCTGGTGGCTCAGCTGGTAAAGAATCTGCCTGCAATGCGGGAGACCTGGGTTTGATCCCTGGGTTGGGAAGATCCCCTGGAGAAGGGGAAGGCTACCCACTCAGTATTCTGGCCTGGAGAATTCCATGAACTGTATAGTCCATGGGGTCACAAAGAGTCAGACACAACTGAGTGACCTTCACTTCACCATATGCTCCAAATTCAAAAAAAGGTCTCAAGACCTAGTTGTCAGTTCAGAAAATGAATACAAACAATACATATAGAGTATCATATTTCAATAATATGACCTCGCCTACAAATGCCTTTAATTCAAAGAAAAACAACACAGATTTTTTTCATATTTCAGTTTTAATAAAATTTACAGTTCAAATTAATGTGAATAAAAACAAATTCTGAATAGATGTATTAAATATTATTAAATTATAATTATAAAAGGGGACTTCATACATGATTATTAAAGAAGCATGTTGTGAAAACTCATACCCAAAATATCATTTCTCTTTGGCATGATCAGGCATAATTTACATAATTAAATATATAATTCATACCTGTAATATAGTTCCTTGAGTTACCATTTCCTTTAAAGAGATGACATGATTATCTGTCTCTTATACACATCTCAACATTTTCAAATTTCTGTATACATGAAGATAAACCAGAGAAGATTTTGTTTTATGCTTGGAAACAGATCACCAGCTATTTCTGAGAAGTTTCTTATTTCACTCATCTTAATACACCATAAAATTAGAAGCTTCATCTCTTTTTATGTTTAGTATGATCCCAGATACTTTTTTTCTTTCAAATTAAATTTACATTCTTAAGAAATGCCTGTGAGAAGGAAGAAGAAAAATGTTATTTATGACCAGGTTTTTATCCTACTTACACATATGCATAGTTTTAATATAGCTATATTTTCTTTTGCTTAAAGAATCTGTGGACTCTTAATTTATAGTGTAACTCTGGGGGTGTACATTAAAGCGTGTGTGGAGCAGGTGAGGGGTTTATCCGTACTTATAGAGAGTTCGTTTTTTAATTTATTTTTAGAATTTGTTTCTTGTCCATACTGCACGGCTTGTAGGATCTTGGTTTCCCAACAAGGGATTGAACCAGAGCTCTCAGCAGTGAAAGTACTAAGTCCTAATCACTGAACCAACAAAAAATTCCCTAGAAAGTTTAAAAGATGACTTCCACCACTGAAGTTTTAATACGATACCTGCATCAGCCAAAAATGAACTTGGAATCACCTAAACAATGCAAAAATATTCCTAAAATGTATTAATCTGTAATACCCTAACACCTTGTTAACTCCTTGGAGACAAATCATCAGAGATGACTCCTGCAGAAGACCTCACTAAATCTCCAAACTCTGCAATTTCAAAGGGGCCTGTTTATCAGCTCTGTCCTCTATGAATCTTGTTCAAGAAGAATGTAAGCTTGCATTTAATATTTTAAATTACAATACTTGTTTCTTTGAGAACTTTTCCAGTTATTATGTTGCCTTTTGGACTTTATATAAACATACTCATAAGAATAAAATATATCAACTGATTCAAGTATCTTGCCATTGAACACTGAAATGATCTAGCTCGATTTCTTAATCTAAAGAACAATACAAAGAACAAGATAAGCATGACCTCACTTAGGTCACTTCATGAGCCTAATGGGACTTCCCAGGTGGCTCGGCGGTAAAGAATCTGCCTGCCATTGCAAAGGATACAGTTTCAATTCCAGAGTCAGGAAGATTCCCTGGAGAAGGAAATGGCAACTCACTCCAGCATTCTTGCCTGGGAAATCCCATGGACAGAGGAGCCTGGTGGGCTACAGTCCATGGGGTCACAAAGAGTGAATGAACCACCACAATCCAAGAGTCTAATGAATTTTCTTGATTTACTCATTAGTCAAAAGGTTTGAGAGTAACTGATTCAAGTATCATGCCATTGAACACTGAAATGATCTGGCTCAATTTCTTAATCTAAAAAAGGGCGGCTTTTTAATTCAGCAACTTTCAATATGAAGAATTGAGTGCCAATTATTATTATTAATTTATCATTGCTTTTAAAATAAGAAAAGCAACAACAATAGGTTGGAACTGTCTCAGTAAAGGTCACCACAAAACTATCAGATGGATAAGTAAATTCCCATATAGTTATCTGAGATAGAATAAGTTATGATCAACCTAGACAACATATTAAAAAGAAGAGACATTACTTTGCCAACAAAGATCTGTCTAGTCAAGACTATGGTTTTTCCAATAGTCATGTATGGCTGTGAGAGTTGGACTATGAAAAAAGCTGAGTGCCAAAGAACTGATGCTTGTGAACTGTGGTGTTGGAGAAGACCCTTGAAAGTTCCTTGGACTGCAAGGAGATCCAACCAGTCCATCCTAAAGAAGATCAATCCTGATTGTTCATTGGAAGGACTGATGTTGAAGCTGAAACTCCAATACTTTGGCCACCTGATGTGAAGAGCTGACTCATTTGAAAAAGAAGAGACATTACTTTGCCAACAAAGATCTGTCTAGTCAAGACTATGGTTTTTCCAATAGTCATGTATGGCTGTGAGAGTTGGACTATGAAAAAAGCTGAGTGCCAAAGAACTGATGCTTGTGAACTGTGGTGTTGGAGAAGACCCTTGAAAGTTCCTTGGACTGCAAGGAGATCCAACCAGTCCATCCTAAAGAAGATCAATCCTGATTGTTCATTGGAAGGACTGATGTTGAAGCTGAAACTCCAATACTTTGGCCACCTGATGTGAAGAGCTGACTCATTTGAAAAGCCCCTGATGCTGGGAAAGATTGAAGGTAGGAGGAGAAGGGGATGACAGAGGATGAGATGGTTGGATGGCATCACTGACTCAACAGACATGAATTTCAGGAGTTGGTGATGGACAGGGAGACCTGGCGTGCTGTAGTCCATGGGGTCACAACGAGTCAGACATAACTGAATGACTGAACTGAAGTTATACTGGCCAGATCAAGATATTCACAGGTACTACTAGATTACAGGTTCTCCAAGACTCAAAAGCTGAGGAGTCAGTTTCTTTAAAAGGACTTGTCCATGGTCCTGATACACTGACACCACCCTACACACACCCCCGAAATGTTGACTTTGTATTACACTGGAAAGAACTACTGATTAGAAAGATCTTTGCCCAGAAATGAATATCTTTCAGTCTTTCCCATAGATTCTATAAAAGTGAAAGCCACTTAGTCGTGTCTGACTCTTTGTGACCCCATGGACTACATAGTCCATGGAATTCTCCAGGCCAGAATACTGCAGTGGGTAGCCATTTCCTTCTCTAAGGGATCTTCCCAACCCAGGGATCAAACCCAGGTATCCCTCATTGCAGGTGGATTCTTTACCAGCTAAGCCACAAGGGAAGCCCTGGTGGGGCTTCTGTAATTGTAAACAAATGTTAGAATTTATGTTTGATTTATTTAGGTCATACAAATAACTTTATTGCTCTAGAGCTCCAAGGGTAATTTAGCCAGAATGAAAATTCTGACTTACCATTTCACTCTGGCAAAATATATA
Source organism: Cephalophus harveyi (assembly GCA_006410635.1). Lineage (NCBI taxonomy): Eukaryota > Metazoa > Chordata > Mammalia > Artiodactyla > Bovidae > Cephalophus > Cephalophus harveyi. Next base: position 511,232 of record SJYT01049200.1, read on the forward strand.
CCAGAGCAGACAATGCCTACATGTTCATCATATGTTTGATTATTTGCTTTTCCTTCTATTCTTCTAATACTGTGTCTCTTACCTTAACCTGTGTTGTATAAATCAAAATTTTAGGATCCTACTTTTATTATACTGTATCTACTTTTAAATTATTACTGTATCTATTTTGACCAGCTTTTTTTAAAGGTAGACCTTTAAATAGTTTTGTTTATCTAATGTATATTTGCATGTGATATGAAATAACATCAAATTTGAAATATTTTTAAAAATCACTCAGGAACAGTAAGGTTGCCAAAAAAGCTGTTTCTATTAATTCAATCATTGTTGAGGACATACTTTTTTATTAATGTAATACATCATTTAGACCAGACTTTAACACTAAGTGGAAAATCCACAGATTAAGTTTACTAGGTGGTGCTAAAATCAGCTTCCTGGGGTTTTTTAATTGTTCAAAATTTCTTAAGAAATCAAGCTGTTAAACAGAAAAAGGAAAATTGATAAATACACACTCACATGTAGGTCTTCTCTGTCTGCGAGCACAGAGGACTCACTGCTAGTCTTTTTAACAATCTAGCACATCTTTTGTAATCTAGGAAAAACATTTAAAAGACAAATATGTGTACAGTTACTACTAACGTGGGAAAAGTTGTGTTAAATTATTGTCACTAGTACTTAATAATGATAGCTGTAATTTAATAAGCATCTAATAGAGCAAGTACTTAACTTGATTTTCTCACTAATTCTCCTACTGATGTTAGCAGTTGGATGCTATTGCTGTCTTCACTGTAGAGATGAGAAAACAGCCTCAAAATGTTAAGAATCTCATAGCTAATATTCAGCTTCATTCCAAAGCCCATAGTTTCTCCACCAGGCTGAGCTACCATTTAATCATTCTGCCTAGATGTCAACAGGACTCATCCTCCCTAGTCATCAAACACAAGCATTTTTGAAAAACTTACAACAACTCTGAGTCAACATCCTGGGTAAAATTAAATATCCCTCAAGATGACCACTTTAGTTTAAAAAAAAAAAAACTACAAAATGTTTAAAGTTCATTTTCTTTGAAAAGTAAGTTTAGACTGAGAAAGGAATTTAAAAACTGGCAACTGAGTTACCATACTTAATCACAATTTAGATAAAGGAGAGCATTTAAATATTATGTTTGGAATTGTTATTCAGTTCAGTAACTTAAGTATCCAAAAGAATTCATCAGACAACCTTTAAAATACATGCTACCATTATTCAGGAAAAAATCTATCACTCCTTATATAAATGAAGTGATATGAAACTATTTTTTAAAAAACTTAGGAGTAAATTTTTACATATAATTCACGGTCATTTTTTTTTTTTTCATTTATATGAGACTGCCTTATTTGTGCCAAGGAATTTTAAAAATGATAAAAGGTTTAAATCCTGACAAACACCGTGGTCCTTAAGGAACTCTGGCTATTTTCAGATTTGTCTGAAATAGTCCCAATTAGAATGTGGTTTCATTCCTTTATAGTGTCAACAGCACATACACACACACACGTTAAGTGTGAGTACCATCAACATTATAAACAGCACATCTTACAATATTTAGTCTATTATTTCCCACTCACAGACAGTTGAAGTTTAAGATTACATGCATTTTCAGTTGGATAAAGTTTTCTGGGGGGCTGTGCCAGGTCTTAGTTGGGGCAGGATCTAGTTTCCCGACAAGGGATTGAGCCCCGGACCCCCTGCACTGGGAGCACAGGGTCTTAGCCCGTAGGCTACCAAGGAAGTCCCAAAGAATCTTTTAAAAGAACAAAAATGATCCGAGCTACTTACAAGCTGGCGTCGAGCAGTCCCTGGTGTTGTGATATAGTCTGTGAAAGTGTTTGCTGCACTCAGCTGAAAACGTGACCGGCCCTATTGGACGGGAAAAGGATGCTTATGGCACATGTCGGTGTGTTTTCCAAACAAATTCCCTAGCACTTTCTGCATGGTGATGATATCCCTGGTTTACATCTTCCCATGCCCTTAAAAGACCTTGCCTAAGAGCACATCTTCCCCCCACCCAGACTCTGGAGGAGGCAATGAGGTGTGTCTGTAAAAAAAACAATCAAAATTCACTTCACAGTGTCAACAACTCAGATAAAAGAACCTTCAATTTCAGCAAAACTCTTCAGAATAATTAAGAGAGAAAAGCTCTAGATAGGAGGGAAAAAATCTGCAGAGAGCAAATTAAGAGGACGTGAAGAATGAAAAAACAAATATCTCTGGTTTCTACTTTATGCTCTTCGGTTTTGTATTTAACAGGAATGAAGTTTCTATGCAGGGACATTTATTCTACTTTCTACTTAGAGTGATTTGTGTTTTATAAGCGACAAGGACTACTGTAAAGTGGACAGGGTGTTGAGACTTCCCTTATCTTTCCCCACAAACCAAGACAGTCCACACCAAAATTTGTCCCTATGTCTGGAGTCTGCTTTTATGGAAGTGGTAGAAGGAGAGCCCAGAGTGCCGATAGAGAAAGTTGCTCAGTTGTGTCCAACTCTTTGTGACCCCATGGACTGTGGCCCACCAGGCTCCTCTGTCCATAGGATTCTCCAGGCAAGAACACTGGAGTGGGTTGCCATTTCCTTCTCCAGTGGATCTTCCTGACCCAGGGATGGAACTCGTATCTCCTACATTGGCAGGCAGGTTCTTCACCACTAGGAAAAGACTTGGAATGGAGTGAAGGTCGGGTGCACAGTTCACAATGATTAGGTGACTTGCTAGAACGTGGGGCACAGGATAACTATAATGATTCACCAAGTTGCACGAAGAACCCAGGAGTGTCTGGGAGAGGAAGCCACATGTACTGACCACGTGACAATGGGCCGTCAGGAAGTCTGCTCTGCCCTGCGAGAAACACTTCCACTGTGTTGCTCGTGGGCAACATAGCTAGACCCCTATTGCATCACGGAGAGCTCGTCACATGACTCCACCTGCTGATCCCTGGATGGCTGGGGCCACACACACTTTTGCCTAAATGGCCCGGGTCCTGTCCCAGATCACAACACGTGTTCAAAGAATTCCTTCTGACCAGAATGCCTCTCTGGGAAGGGAAAATTCTACCCATCCTTAAAGCCCAACTTACACGCTGTGTCCCCGACAGCCGTTCCTGGTAGTCTTTGGCAAAAACATCCACTTCCTGTGTCTCCCTAAACTCTGTTTACACTTCTATCACTCACCCAGATCTGGTTTATTTTTCATTAATAATAGGTAATAGGATTTGTCCACCTTCCTGACCCAACTGTGAACCTCTCACAGACATTTATCTTCAAATCCTCACTGCTTCATGAAGTAATCTGCATACATTCTTTTTATTTAATTGAATCACTGATAAAGTTCATGCTTACCTGTGAAATGCTTAATGAATTTGTCTTTTAAGTTCAAATCTCTTGGGACTATTTCTGAAAAGAAAAAAAGAAAAACTTTAAAATTTCTTGAATGTGTCTTCTTCATTAAAAATAGCATTAGAACCACTAATTCAAAAGAATAATTTAGTAATTTTAAATATTTGAAAATAGTGATTTAAAATTTTAAATATTTTCTAATATTTAATAATGCAAATATTGATTATATTTTTTAAAGTAAAAAAAATTAAGTGAAATTTTAAAACTTCGTTTAACCTGCTGCTGCTGCTAAGTCACCTCAGTCGTGTCTGACTCTGTGCGACTCCACAGACAGCAGCCCACCATGCTTCCCCATCCCTAGGATTCTCCAGGCAAGAACACTGGAGTGGGTTGCCATTTTTTTCTCCAATACATGAAAGGGAAAAGTAAAAGGGAAGTCGCTCAGTCGTGTCCGACTCTTAGCAGCCCACGGACTGCAGCCCACCAGGCTCCTCCGTCCATGGGATTTTCCAGGCAAGAGTACTGGAGTGGGGTGCCATTGCCTTCTCCATCATTTAACCTAGTAAGTCCATAATATAATCCTTTCAATATGTAATCAATGTTTCCCAGGGGGCACTGGTGGTAAAGAACCCATGCCAGTGCAGGAGATGTAAGCGATGCCAGTTCAATCCCTGGGTCAGGAGGACCCTCTGGAGAAGGGAATGGCATCCCACCCCAGTGTTCTTGACTGGAGAATGCATGGATAGAGGAGCCTGGAGGGCTACAGTCCATGGAATCAAGAAGAGTCATACATGACTGAAGTGACTCAGCACACATGCTCGAAAGAAGGTGGTCTATGTTTTTTATACTAAATTTTCAAAATCTGAAATTTATTTATCACTCACAGCACATGTCAGTTTGGACCAGCCACCCTCCAAGTGCTCAGCAGTCATAGGTACCCAGTGGCTACCATGCTGGACAGTGCAAGGATAGAATGTACCCTTCTTTCCTCTGGTAGCTAATGACAGTGGTGTAAAAGATTCCATGTACAGATGGATTAAAAATAAAAAGATCCCTAGGTAATGCATGAAAATTATCCTGGAGCAACTTGAATAACTTCTCATCTCATTCATCCAATTTATGAAAATTTCTAGTTTTTATTTAACCAAAACAGTTACCATCTGCCACCCTCATCAATTTTAAGCTTACAATAATGTATTTTTAAAGGAACAGATTTGCATATTATGTATATAATGTTGGCAAGCTTATCTCTTGTTCTTACTTCTTATTTAAAAATGAGCAGAGACCATGTGAAATAATAAAAAATCATAACACAGAACAACCAGAAAATAATAAAAAAATGTGTTTTAGTGATTGCTTTTACCTGCATATAACTTAATATCTTACCAAAAAGATAATTTGCTCTGCCATGATCAATTCTACACAAAGCCATGTTAGTGGATCCTTAGTACCTTCTGAGGTGCTGAAGGGCATTACTGTGTGTTTCAATCTAGTGTTTTTATGTACTTGAACTGAAATATTTGTTATATAGTTCCTTGAGTTACCATTTCCTTTAAAGAGATGACATGATTATTCTGCTAAGTCACTTCAGTTCTGTCGTATTCTTTGAGACGCTATGGAGTGTACCCACCAGGCTCCTCTGTCCATGGGATTCTCCAGGCAAGAGTGGAGAATACTGAAGTGGGTTGCTATGCCCTCCTCCAGGGGATCTTCCTGACCCAGGGATCGAACCCCCATCTCTTATGTCTCCAGCAATGGCGGGCAGTTTCTTTACCACTAGTGCCCCCTGGGAAACCCCATGATTCTTCTCTTTTCCAATATATCGGGTTGGCCAAAAAGTTCATTCGGGGTTTCCCATACTATCCATTGAAAAATCCCAAATGAACCTTTTGGCCAACTCATTATAAAAACAATTATACTTTCAAAAATAAGAACTAGATTTATTACATCAGGGCTGAGAGAATCACTGAGGGAAAATATAAGTATTTAAAATAATGCATATGTAGTAGTAGCTCAGTTCCATGGATCTCTGGGAGTTGGTAAGAAATACAGGATTTCAGGCCCAGATCTAAGAGTCACTTTAATGAGAACTCTTAGCAGAGTCATTTGCACGTTTGAGATCTGTACTCTAGGTCTTCCAAAAAAGACATAAAAAGTCTTGAATACTCAGCACTGAGTTCCCTCATAATCAATACGCTATAATATTACTAACTAATGCATTTGTCGTTTGTGCTTAGTAGAAGGCAAGAGACAGAATTCTTTCCAGTAAAAATCTGCCATCATTGCGGGGAGGGCTTGTTGATGGTGTTTGGAATTTTTATCACTTCCTTACATTCAGGTACGAACAGATGCTCCAAGCTCATCCCAAGTCCTCTCCTGTCCTGTGTGAGCATCAGTCATTTCTCCCAGGAGCCCCAGTTCCTCTTACAGAGCATGGTATCAGAACCAAAGTCTGGACACCAGGCGATGTACCTGCTGCTACTGGGGCGTGGCTGCTCCCAGGCCCTCACAGCTGACAGACCAAGGACACATGTGTGTCATATGTGTGGGTGCCCTGACTTTTAATACTTTGTCTCTTCAGCTGCTCAGTAGTGTCCCAGTCTTTGCGATCCCATGGACTTCAGCCCATCAGGCTTCCCTGTTCTTCACTATCTCCCGAAGTTTGCTCAAACTCATATCCATTGAGCTGATGATGCCATCCAACCATCTCATTCTAATGTCTTTTTATATAGTGATTTTTAATATACCTAGTGTTTAAATTATTTTAAATTGTACCACAATACTTAATGGATGGATTCCCAGCTGAGCTATTTCAAATCCTAAAAGATGATGCTGTGAAAAGGCTCAATATGCCAACAAATTTGGAAAACTCAGCAGTGGCCACAGGACTGGAAAAGGTCAGTTTTCATTCCAGTCTCAAAGAAAGGCAATGTCAAAGATATTCAAACTCATGCACAATTGCACTCATCTCACACCCTAGCAAAGTAATGCTCAAGATTCTCTAAGCTACGCTTCAACAGTATGTGAACCGAGAACTTCCAGATGTTCAAGCTGGATTTAGAAAAGGCGGAGGAACGAGAGATCAAATTGCCAACATCCACTGGATTATAGAAAAAGCAAGAGAATTTCAGAAAAACATCTATTTCTGCTTCATTGACTACAACCTTTGACTGTGTGGATCACAACAAACTGTGGAAAATTCTTCAAGAGATGGGAATACCAGACCACCTTACCTGCTTCCTGAAAAACCTGCATGCAGGTCAAGAAGCAGTAGTTAGAACTGGACATGGAACAACAGACTGGCTCCAAATTGGAAAAGGAGTACGTCAAAGCTGTATATTGTCACCTTGCTTAGTTACCTTATATGCAGAGTACATCATGCAAAAAGCCGGAATGGATGAAGCCCAAGCTGGAATCAAGATTGCCAGGGCAAATATCAATAACCTCAAGTATGCAGATGACACCACCCTTATGGCAGAAAGTGAAGAGGAACTAAAGAGCCTCTTGATGGAAAGTCAAAGAGGAGAGTGAATAAGCTGGCTTAAAACTCAACATTCAAAAAATGAAGATCATGGTATCGGGTCCCATCACTTCATGGCAAACAGATGGGGAAACAATGGAAACAGTTACAGACTTTATTTCTGTGGGCTCCAAAATTACTGCAGATGGTGGCTGCAGCCATGAAGTTAAAAGATGCTTGCTCCTTGGAAGAAAAGCTATGACCAACCTAGACAGCATATTAAAAAGCAGGGACATTACTTTGCTGACAAAGGTCCATATGGTCAAAGCTATGGTTTTTCCAGTGGTCATGTGTGGATATGCGAGTTGGACCATAAAGAAAGCTGAGTGCCAAAGAATTGATACTTTTGAATTGTGATGTTGGAGAAGACTCTTAAGAGTCCCTTGGAATGAAAGGAGATCAAACTAGTCCATCCTAAAGGAAATCAGTCCTGGGTGTTCGCTGGAAGGGCTGATGCTGAAGTTGAAGCTCCAGGACTCTGGCCACTTGATGCGAAGAACTGACTCATTGGAAAAGACCCCGATCCTGGGAAAGACTGAAGGCAGGAGGAGAAGGGGATGACGAGGACGAGATGGTTGGATGGCATCACTAACTCTATCCAGGAGTTGGTGATGGACAGGGAAGCCTGGCATGCTGCAGTCCATGGTGTCGAAAAGAGTCAGATATGACTGAGCGACTGAACTGAACTGAACTTGATAGAATACGTTTTTGGAATGTACAGCATCTGTAATATTTCACTGATGATATTGCAAAGAATTTAAGATTCAGATTTGTTTTGTTTTAACAAGAAAATAGATGCAAAGACATCACAGAGGAAGAGGGCCTGTGAGAGGAGGTGAATTCTGACAGAGGCAAGAGAAGTGTGTTCCTGGGGCTGGTGGCAAGGCAGAGGCAGCAGCTGCCAGTCTGTGAGGAGCAGGACAAACCCATGTGACCTGAACCCTGTGAGAACCCCAGAAGGGAAGAGAGGGCAGGTCACAGGGGACTTAATGTCCTGCCATCAAGAGAAGTTAGGACTTCCCTGGAAAACCCAGAGAAACTGCTGCTCATCTGTGACAGGAGGAAATACTGGTGCTACAAAGAATATTCATTTGTAATTGTTCATAAATGGCCTTTACATACCTGCTGTAAGCCTCATGCCAGCAAAGTTTTATACTAAAAAAAAAAAAAAGTAACACAAATCTGGTTCCATCAGTCTGCAGAAGAATGTACTGTCACCTCTTGAAAAGACAAAGCCTTTCTATCAAAACTCTCAAAAAGCCCCTCATACTTCTGTTTCCCATGTGCATGCATGCATGCATACTAAGTCGCTTCAGTCGTGTCCAACTCTTATTCGACCCTATGGACTGTAGCCCGCCAGGCTCCTCTGTCCATGGGATTCTCCAGGCAAGAACACTGGAGTAGGTTGCCATGCCCTCCTCCAGGGGATCTTCCTGACCCAGGGATCGAACCTTTGTCTCTTATGTCTCCTGCATTGGCAGGTGGGCTCTTTACCACTAGCGCCACCTGTTACACATTGCACACCAATTCCTACTCTGTCTCAAGTTCCTCCAAACTCCCTCTAGTCCCACAACTGCCCACTTCTCAGTCGGCCAGCCCTGTCTCTATTTCAGTAGAGGAGACCCCAGTGCTCCCCTTCTTCTGCAGAATTCTGGGCATGATGCTTTGCTCCATTCTGGTGGTGTGATGGTGCAACAGTGGAGAAGCCAGGATGCAAGTAATGAAAGCACACCGGCTATTCTGAGGCCCCAGCAGGGGGCACTCCTGGCGCTAGGGAGACAGCCCGGCTTGAACCAGGGTGATTGATGGGCAGGACAAAACAAAGGCAGGACCAGACTGCAGAGACACTGGGGTGGACAAGTCTAACACGGGTTCCTTCAGCACAAGAACCAATCATGTTGGTTCGTTGTGTTCCCACACCCGTCAGAGTACGTCCGGTGTGTCCTGAGCGGCTAAATGACAGCAAGACTACCGCCCTGTGCTGCGACCTCTCAGCGGGATACACCCCCCAGGGGCGCCTCTGCTCCCAGCCTAGGAGGGGATCTCCACGTGCGCACAGGCTCCAGAGACACCTCTGAGGGGCTTCCTCCTCCTCCCCAATCCCCTACATACCCCTTCACACCCCCTCACTCCCACACACTCACTCCCAGCGCCCGGTCAGTCTCCTAGCCTCGGGCTTTTCTCATCTCCTGCTCGTTCACCCGCCATCCTCTCCACCTCGGTGTACCCCGATGTTGGCTGCTACTTCTCCTTCCCCATCCACCCCTTCTACTCCATCACTCGTTGGGCAACTAAGTGGTCAGGATTCTGAGCGCCCAGAGCTGATTCTGGAGCCGTGGGCAGCGTGGGGGCGGGGAGGAGGACTCAGCTAAGCATTCTCAACCAGCTTCCTCGCCAGCTCCGAGGGGCGCAGAAGAGCGTCGGGGCTCCAGACGCCGGTGATCTGACTTTATCCCCAAACTCGGAGAGACCTGCACGAGGCCCTGAGAGGTGGTGACCTGTCCTCCGGCCTCTGCCGCTAGGATGGAAAGGCAGGTCCTCGGGCTGCGAGCCCGCACCCACAAGGCCTCCCCCACCGGGAAGGGGAGCTTCGGGCTGGTTCCTCTGCCAGATGGGTTTCTGGTCACTTAAGTCTCGGCTGCGGTACATCTAATAATCTCATGACCTCTTTCCCTGAGCGCCAGGTACCTGCAGCGACGCCTATTCTCCGCGGTGCACGGTCAGGCTGCCCCGGCCCAGCGTGGCTCGGGGCCGTCGGAGTCCCCCCGCCCCAGGCCCGGCGCACGGGGCTGCTCACCTGCACTCCGAGAGGCCGCGGGTAGGGACGGCTTCGGCTCCTCGCCCGCGACGTGCGCGCCCCTGCGGCCCCCGGGCCTCCCCTGCGTCCCTCGCGGGGCCAGGACGAGCGCCAGCAGGAGCAGCGCGGGTACCGGGGCGCCTGGCCTCGCCAGTCGCATGGGCGCGCGGGAGCGGCCGGAGAGCAGGCGGGTGCCGGGCGGAGGGTCTGCTCCCAGAGGACAGACGGCGGGCGACACCTGCGCGCCTCGGGGAGGGACGCGGGGCGCGGACGCAGGACGAGACTCGGGGCTGCCAGGGGGAACAGGGCGAGTCCCAGAGCGCGGATGCTCACGGGTCCGCGCAGCCTCTCCGACGACCCAGCCTTGGCTCTGCGGGTGTCCAGGCTCCCCGCGCAAGGCCCACTCTGCCTACCGCCGCGTCCAGCCCACCGGGCTCGAGAGAACCGGCAACTTCCCGGTCTGGACCGCTGAGAGCAGCGCGGGAGCGGCGCGCGGCGGCAGAGACGCGGCTCCCAGGCTGGAAGGTGTGGGTGCCCGGGGCTTGAGCCCCGCCCCCAGCCCCGCCAGCATAGTACCCCTTGCCGCCACCTAACCTCGCGCTCGGGAGGGCAGTCCGCCGGGGTGGTCTCCTTAAGTCAAAGACCTCCTCTCCAGCCTCTGGTGGATGCCCACGAGAGAGAATGAGATTAAGTCCAGCGGTTCTTATTAAAATAAAATGGGCATCTCTCATCAAAGCGTTCCCCGTGAATCATAGCGCTTCCAGACATTTCATTAGCCCCCTTTATTGCTTTATATTATTTATGTATGTTGAGAAGTTTTGAAATCTCTGGCTAATTAGTTATTGTCTCCTCAGATGCAAAGTGCACAACTGGTGGAAGGAAGAGGGGAGGAGTAACGCCAAACAGTCCTACAAAGACATCTTGTCATTCACAAATCCCCAAAAGTAATCCCAGCTTTTTCAAGTGGTTTTTCTAGACTTGGTGTTGCCAAAATGTCCGGAAAATCGCGAAAACAAAGCAAGCCTTACAAGAGCCTATAAAATCGTGGCTTTGAGTGAAACTCTTGGGAGCAAAGTGTGTTTTCCGCGGGGCTCGATTTCTGGATGGGGAAGATACCCTGGAGAAGGAAAGGGCAACTCACTCCAGTATTCTTGCCTGGAAAATCCCATTGACAAATCCCATAGTCTGGTGGGCTACAGTCCACAGGGTGGCAAAGATTTGAACACGACTGAGTGACTGAGCAGGCATGCACACACGTGCTCCAGGTGATGACTGATGCTTCCCGTCACTTTACTAGCAGAGGAGCACAAGAATCTAGTGTTTTCACAGCAAAAACAGCAGCGAGAGAATCCACCTTGGGACACATGGCCAAGGGATCTTAGTGAAAAAAAAAAACCAGGGTGTGGTCAGGCCCTGGTGAAGGGGAATAAACTCACAGCTCTACTCAAGGGAAATAAGACAACATTAGCAGTGCAAGGACATTGACAGGTATTAATATTTCAAAAATTAATTTAAATCAGAAATACAAGTTGAGAATGTGAAAACAGTGGGAAAGCTACAGTGTGAAATGACGCTGGTGGAAGAAGAGACAAGAGACACAGAACCGACAGTGAGACAGGGAATCCATCACCTATTTGTCAGTGAAAAATCACCCTCCAACCTTGTTCATCTTGTAGCTGAAAGTTTGTACCCTTTTCCCCAACCTGTCTCTATTTCCCCCAGCCCCCAACCCCTGGCAACCACTTTTCTACTCCCTGTTTTATGTGTTTGGCTTTTTAAAAAATTCCACACATAAGTGATATCATGCAATTTTATCTTTCTCTGCCTGGCTTATCTGACTTAGTGTAATGCCCTCCAGATCCATCTATGTTGTCACAAACGACAGGGCTTCCTGCTTCTTCATCTTCCTTATCTATTCATCCGTTGTTGATGGACACTTAGGAGGCTCCAGATCTTGGCTATTGAGAGTAATGCTGCAGTGAATGTGGCAGTGCAGACATCTCTTTGAGATGCAGCTTCATTTCCTTTGGGTATATACCCAGAAGCGAGACTGCTGGGTCACATGGTAGTTCCGTTTTCCATGCTGGCTGCACTTGTTTTGAACCAACTGTGAACCAAAGGTGCACAAGGATTCCCTTATCTTCATATCCTCATCGACACTGTTTATTGCCTTTCTTCCCTGATAGCTCAGTTGGTAATGAATCTGCCTGCAATGCAGGAGACCCCAGTTCGATTCCTAGGTCGGGAAGATCCCCTGCAGAAGGGAAAGGCTACCCACTCCAGTATTCTGGCCTAGATAATTCCATGAACTGTATAGTCCATGGGGTCACAAAGAGTCGGACACAACTGACCAGCTTTCACTCACTCTATCACAGCCATACTCACAGCTGTGAGATGATCTCTCACTGTGGTTGTGATGTTAAAATTTTCCCTGACGATCAACAATGTTGAGCATCTTTTCATGTATGTGCTGACCGTTTGTATGTCTTCTTTGAAAAATGTCTATTCAGTTCCTCTGCCCATTTTAAAATCAGGTTGTTTGGGGAGCAGGGAGCATTGGTATTGAATCATGTGAATTTTTAATGTATTTTGGATATTAACCCCTTACCAGATATACAGTTTGCAAGTGTTTTCTCCCATTCAGTAGATTGCCTTTTCATTTGGGGGGTGGTTTCCTTTGCTGTGCAGAGCTTTTATATTTATGTAGTCCCATTTGCTTAATTTCCTATTTTGTTGCACTTCCTTTTGCTGTCAAATCTAAAAAATCATTGCTAAGACCAATGTCAAGAGATTTTTTGCTATGCTTTCTTTTAGGAGTTTTACACTTCCAGATCTTACATTCATATCTTTAATCCATTCTGAATTGATTTTTGTGTATGGTATGAGATGGTAATGTAATTTCATTCTTTCTGAACATGGCTATCCAGTTTTCCCAACACTATTTATTGGAGAGAACATCCTTTCCCTAGTGTATATTTTTTACCTCTTTACCATAAATTAACTGACCACATATTATTCAGTTCAGTTCAGTTCAGTCGCTCAGTCGTGTCCGACTCTTTGCGACCCCATGAATCGCAGCATGCCAGGCCTCCCTGTCCATCACCAACTCTCGGAGTTCACTCAGAGTCGCATCCATCGAGTCAGTGATGCCATCCAGCCATCTCATCCTTGGTCGTCCCCTTCTCCTCCTGCCCCCAATCCCTCCCAGCATCAAAGTCTTTTCCAATGAGTCACCTCTTCGCATGAGGTGGCCAAAGTACTGAAGTTTCAGCTTCAGCATCAGTCCTTCCAAAGAAATCCCAGGGTTGATCTCCTTCAGAATGGACTGGTTGGATCTCCTTGCAGTCCAAGGGACTCTCAAGAGTCTTCTCCAACACCACAGTTCAAAAGCATCAATTCTTCTGTGCTCAGCCTTCTTCACAGTCCAACTCTCACATCCATACATGACCACAGGAAAAACCATAGCCTTCACTAGACGAACCTTAGTCAGCAAAGTAATGTCTGCTTTTGAATATGCTATCTAGTTTGCTCATAACTTGTCTTCCAAGGAGTAAGCGTCTTTCAATTTCATGACTGCAATCACCATCTGCAGTGATTTTGGAGCCCCAAAATACAAAGTCTGACACTGTTTCCACTGTTTCCCCATCTATTTCCCATGGAATGATGGGACTGGATGCCATGATCTTCGTTTTCTGAATGTTGAGCTTTAAGCCAACTTTTTCACTCTCCTCTTTTACTTTCATCAAGAGGCTTTTTAGTTCCTCTTCACTTCTGCCATTAGGGTGGTGTCATCTGCATATCTGAGGTTATTGATATTTCTCCCGGCAATCTTGATTCCAGCTTGTGTTTCTTCCAGTCCAGCGTTTCTCATGATGTACTCTGCATATAAGTTAAATAAGCAGGGTGACAATATACATATACATATTATTAACGACCCTTTATTTATAGGCTCTCTATTCTGTTTCATTGACTCGTGTGTCTGTTTTTATGTCAGCACACACTGTTCTGATGACTATAGCTCTGTAATAAAGTTTTACATCACATCAGGAAATGTGATGCTTCCATTTTGTTTTCCTTTCTTTATATTGTTTTGGCTATTCATGCTCTCAAACATTTTTAAAAGATAGATTTCAAAAGGCACTAGTTGTCCAGTGGTTAGGACTCAGAGCTTTCACTGCCAAGGGCCCAGGTTCAATCTCTAGTTAGGAAAGTAAGATCCCACATGCAAGCCATACACTATGACCAAAATAAAAGAAAAAAGATAAAGTAAAAGGCACAATTGAAAAATTCGTTGCTACACTTTCCCAAAATGATCAATAATGTAAACTTAAAATCATCATCTCTATATGTATTTTGTACCTTCTTTTATAACAAGGTTGGTTTTTTTTTTTTTGACCAAAGTGAATAGAAGTCCTACTTCAGGTCAGCTGAGATTACTGATTCAGGGTTGTCTGTTAGAAATTCAGGACCTCATTTCAGTTTTGAATTCAGGGAACACAAAAATCTGGGAGAACTTTCAAGACAAAGCATGTCATGGAGTTTGTGGACCCAGTGAAGTGAAAATCCCTAAGTCATATCCAACTCTTTGCAATCCCATGGACTATACAGTCCATGGAATTCTCTAGACCAGAATACTGGAGTGGGTAGTCTATCCTTCTCCAGGAAATCTTCCCACCCCAGGAATCAAACCAGGGTCTCCTGCATTGTGGGCAGATTCTTTACCAGCTGAGCTTTCAGGGAAGCCTTATGGACCCAAGCCCCTTCCTATAGAAACAAAAGCTTTCAAGCTCATTTCTCTGTAGAACTAGGTGTCTTACATTTCACACTCACTTTTCTCTTTTTAACTATAATCTCTTATACAACTCAATTTCTTTCATAGCTTTTTTTCCTGCCTATATTAATGGAATTCTGTACACACACATACTCTAGACTTCAAGACTGTTACATAATATTTTACTGTCTGACTTGACCTAAACTTCATTCAGTACAAATACAGTTTGAATTGAGTAATAGACAATATATTCTGTAAATATGATGGAAGTATCCTCCTGCAAGGCAGGAGACCCAGGTTTGATCCTTGGCTTGGGAAAATCCCCTGGAGAAGGGAATGGCAATCCACTCTAGTATTCTTGCCTGGAAGATTCCTTGGACAGTGGAGCCTGGTGGGCTACAGTCCATGGGGTTGCAAAGAATCAGACATGACTGAGCGACTAACACATGCACAATTTTCTTTTTATCTACCAACGCTTCAGAGTTTTTGCTGTGATTCATGCAATTATATAGCAGGATAAGGGAGAGAAAAAGGAGAATATCAGTAAGGTGATTTATACCAAATGAATAAGTAAAAGGCATATTTATGACTAAATTTCCTATAACAAACTAGCTTTGTGACAACATGCAGTTTCTATCAACCATTTCAGCAATGTTTATAATTAACAAGTTTTGGCATTAATGAGTTACATTATGGACAAAGACTCTACAGTAAAACAATGTACAACACAAAATCCTTCAGTTCAGTTCAGTCGCTCAGTCGTGTCCGACTCTGTGACCCCATGGACTGCAGCACGCCAGGCTTCCCTGTCCATCACCAACTCCCGGAGTTTACTCACACGCATGTCCATTGAGTCGGTGATGCCATCCAACCATCTCATCCTCTGTCCTCCCCTTCTCCTCCCTCCTTATCTCTACACAAAATATCAGGAAAGTAAGACAAAGAATCCATAGCCTGTGATAAATGTGACAGCCAATCTCATTTACCATCACAGAGTCAGAATGAGCAGACAGGTAACACCAGGCTTTTTGTCCGTCTGCTGATTGGCAAGTATTCCATATTTCTTATTATCTTTGGAACAAAAAACAACTTACAGCCTAGCACACAGCACAGCAACACAATAAAGGAAAGACGTATAGGTCTAGGGATATTGGAAAATTGCTTTCTCTCCGTGATTTCTCTCAGGTCTCTCTAAATATCTTGCCCATACATACCTTTATTTTTATTATTATTAATTTTTTGTTGCACTCACTCTCTGTTGCTCCACACAAGCATTCTCTAAGGGCTACTCTTCGTGGGCTTCTCAGTGCTGTGACTTCCTAGTTGCAGAGCACAGGTTCTATGTGTGCAGGCTTCCGTAGTTGTGGCTCCCGGGCTCGAGAGCACAGGCTCGGTAACTGTGGCACACAGGCTTTGCTGCTCTGCAGCATGTGGGATCTTCCCAGACCAGAAATCGAACCACGTCTCCTGCATTGCAAGGTGGATTCTTAACCACTCCCCATGGACGTCACCATACGTACCTTTAAAATCAAGGCAAGGCCAGAAGAGAATTATCTAGTATATTGGTACCACGTGATTCTCCTGGGTGATATAGGCTTCCTGACTGCCTGCAAATGGTCTCCACTGAAGGAGGCCACAGAGAGGACCTCACAAGATGCTGCTCTGAGGACATACAAACACATGTGACCGTGCTGTCCTAAGTGGCCACCACTCTGAACACATGGGGCTCTTTAAAGACGTTACTAAATGATGCCAGAATTATGAAAAGCTTAATTTGTGTGCCTCCTCTCACAAGTGTTTAGTCTGAGGCACCTTTATGTCACTTTTATGATTCTGAATCAGCTAAGTGGCATACTTAAATAAAGTGGGAGGACAAAGATAGTACTTATAATTCTCCAGCAAGGGCATCATCAAGAGCTCTGTTCATACTTTTGAGCTGAGATACACAGATACAAAGACACAGAAACCAATTGCGATGCTCTTAGGCGAACGTTAGAAGCATTACAAACTCTGAAAGTGTTTATGTCCTGGGCTGCGTGCACATAAACC
The DNA here is from genome assembly GCA_006410635.1 of Cephalophus harveyi. NCBI lineage: Eukaryota > Metazoa > Chordata > Mammalia > Artiodactyla > Bovidae > Cephalophus > Cephalophus harveyi. The sequence goes on from SJYT01049200.1 coordinate 527,734, forward strand.
ATCCAAGTGATTGGGAATAATTCAACCAAGTAAAAGATTGGAATTTGAAAGCATTTAATAAACTTTTATAACGTGCAATGTCACACAGAGCAAAATGAATTATAAGACAGCACTCTGATCTTGAAGGAGAAGCAACATAGTATCTGTTAGACTGGACTTGAAGCAATAAACATTAGTCACAGGTCATGAATGGTACCAGCAGGGAGTAGCTGCAGTTAACTCAAGTAAAACTTCCTTGGTGGAACAGTGGATAAGACTCCACCTGCCAATGCGGGAACACAGGTCTGATCCCTGGGTCTGGGAAGATCCCACATACCTCAGAACAGCTAAGCCCCATGGGCCGCAACTACTGAGCCTGTGTTCTATGGCCCAGGAGTGACAACTACCGCACCTCCACACTGTAGGCTCAGTCCACACACAGTAGGCACAGTCCACATGCCCTAGGGCCCGCCATCTGCAATTAGAGTAGCCTGCACACTGAAGCAAAGAGCAGCCCCCACGTGCCACAACTAGAGAAACCCCATGCAGCAACCAAGACCCAGTGCGACCAAAAATAAAATAAATAAATAAAAAAATTTTTAACTATTAGAGCTTAAAAAAAAAAGAAGGAGAAGAAGTAGACTATAAGACAGAGTCTAATGTGGCATTTCTAGAAAATGGGCTCCCCAGGGAATCTACCTGGATGCATATCCCAGCTCTACACTTCACAGCCATGTGACCTTTAGGGTACCTCACTCTCCCCAAGCCTCTGGTCCCTCCCTGCATAACAGGAATACCCACTCACACACTCACCCACCCACAATTAAGCTTGACTTAATTCTAGTCTCCTTTAAAATAAATACGGGCTTCCCTGGTGGCTCAGAGGTTAAAGTGTTTGCCTCTGATGTGGGAGACCCGGGTTCGATCCCCGGGTTGGGAAGATCCCCTGGAGAAGGAAATGGTAACCCACTCCAGTATTCTTGCCTAGAGAATCCCATGGACAGAGAAGCCTGGTAGGCTACAGTCCACGGGGTCGCAAAGAGTCGGACACGACTGAGCGACTTCACTTCACTTTAAAATAAATACAAATCTAGAAATCCCAGGATAGCCAGAGGCCGCTGCTATGCGATCCTGTAGTTCAGCAAGAACAATTTTCAGTCCTCTGCTGGCGACGTGAATGATGTTTTCATTTCTTTGGATGAGACTGATCTCCTTCTGAGGAAGTGGCCATAGCAGGCTCTTGCCTGCAAATAGTGTCTGCTGGGCTTCCCAGGTGGCTCAGACAGTAAAGAATCTGCCTGCAATGTGGGAGACCCAGGTTCAATCCCTGGGCCTGGAAGATCCCCTGGAGAAGGAAATGGCAACCCACTCCAGTATTCTTGCCTTGGAAATCCCATGGATGAGAAGTCTGGTGGGCTACAGTCAATGGGGTCACAAAGGGTCAGACACAACTGAGTGACTGATACTTTAGAGAAGGGAGAGGTTGGTTCCTCTCCTTAAGATTCCTCAATTAACTCTCAAACCTGTTTGTTAGAAATGCCACTGACATGACGGCTGTCTAGGGCACACTGAACGTGGGAGCCCCTCTTCAGACCCCGTGTGAAGCTTCCTCTGTGCATGTCACTTTTGTGTGGACCACCTACCACCACTCTCTCAGCCAGTGACAAGCTAAATTCAGTTCAGTCAGTTCAGTTCAGTCGCTCAGTGGTGTCCAACTCTTTTCACCCCATGAATCGCAGCACACCAGGCCTTCCTGTCCATAACCAACTCCCAGAGTTCACTCAGACTCACATCCATCGAGACTATGATACCATCCAGCCATCTCATCCTCGGTCGTCCCCTTCTCCTCCTGTCCCCAATCCCTCCCAGCATCAGAGTCTTTTCCAATGAGTCAACTCTTCGCATGAGGTGGCCACAGTACTGGAGTTTCAGCTTTAGCATCAGTCCTTCCAAAGAACACCCAGGACTGATCTCCTTTAGAATGGACTGGTTGGATCTCCTTGCAGTCCAAGGGACTCAAGAGTCTTCTCCAACACCACAGTTCAAAAGCACCAATTCTTCGACGCTCAGCTTTCTTCACAGTCCAACTCTGACATCCATACATGACCACTGGAAAAACCATAGCCTTGACTAGACGGACCTTTGTTGGCAAAGTAATATCTCTGCTTTTCAATATACTATCTAGGTTGGTCATAACTTTCCTTCCAAGGAGTAAGCGTCTTTTAATTTCATGGCTGCAATCACCATCTGCAGTGATTGTGGAGCCCAAAAAATAAAGCCTGACACTGTTTCCACTGTTTCCCTATCTATTTCCCATGAAGTGATGGGACCAGATGCCATGATCTTCGTTTTCTGAATGTTGAGCTTTAAGCCAATTTTTTTTCACTCTCCTCTTTCACTTTCATCAAGAGGCTTTTTAGTCCCTCTTCACTTTCTGCCATAAGGGTGGTGTCCTCTGCATATCTGAGGTTATTGATATTTCTCCCGGCAATCTTGATTCCAGCTTGTGCTTCTTCCAGCCCAGCATTTCTCATGATGTACTACTCTGCATAAAAGATAAATAAGCAGGCAAGCTAAATTAGTCCCTTCCAATTCTCCTCCTGGGACCTCACGGTTGCACTGAAACAGGTGAGAAGTCAGCTGTCTTGCATATATTATCTATTAAACCATATCTTCAATTTTTCCAGCCTGAAGACGGGGCATTTATTTTTCACTCCTCTGGTTACTCCAAATGGAGCTCTATACATATTTGGGGGTGGGCTGATTGGAGCAAGTGAGAGAGATCAACAGGATTCCTCCCAGTCTGTTTCTGTGCAGGATGTGGTTAGAATGGGCAGCTTATTCACCATTAGGTGGCAGTGGTGACTTAATTTCTGGACAGATGATTAGCCCAGAAAGGCAATAAATGGCCAAAAATGCCTGATTTCACTTTTCATCCCTTTATTGTGTTTTCCTTCAGCCTCCAAGGCCCTTCCCGGCTCTCTGAGCTTTCTCTGCCGCTTTCACAACAGTCATAGGTGAAGGAGCTCCCTCAGCTAGAATTCTCTGTCTCGACTCTTCCAACTCTGGGGTTTCTCTGAAATCATGTCCATCAGGGCTACCCTGGTGGCTGAGACAGTAAAGAACCTGCCTGCAATGCGGGAGACTGGGTTCGATCTCTGGGTCAGGAAGAACCCCTGGAGAAGGGAATGGCAACCCACTCCAGTATTCTTGCCTGGGAAATCCCGTGGACAGAGGAGCCTGGTGGGCTACAGTCCATAGAGTCGCAAATAGTCAAACACAGCTGAGTGACTAACATGTCACTCTTTCACATTCATAGAGGCCATAAACTGGAAGAGTTCTCTGAAATCAAGATACAGGGGAACAATTTTATTTCAACTAAAAGAATTCATATAAATTCTCTTTGTTATTAAAAGTCATAAACAAACTCATTGATTGTCATCCTTAGCAATGAAGGAGATTCATTCTTGTTACTTGAGTCTCCTGAAGAAAATAGGTGATAGGTGATAGGTGAAGTCGCTCAGTCGTGTCCGACTCTTTGCGACCCCGTGGACTGTAGGCTTCTCTGTCCGTGGGATTCTCCAGGCAAGAATACTGGAGTGGATTGCCATTTCCTTCTCCAGGGGATCTTCCCGACCCAGGGATCGAACCCGGGTCTCCCGCATTGGAGGCAGACGCTTTAACCTCTGAGCCACCACTACCCTCTATTTAAATTAAAATGCTTAAAAATGACAAGAACAATGGAGGAAATTACTTTTACTGCCTCAAAGGATTATCAATTTACTTGCTGTTTCTAGTTTTATTCTATTTTGCAGTAGAAAGAATACTCATTTACCTTAAAAAAACTAAAAAATATTATTTTTGGTATATAGATAGAAATATTATTTATGGGTTTAAATAAACCATTCATGGGATGGTTTATCTCTTATGAATGGACTCAGTGTGACCAGTTAAATTAATGAATGTTTTCTGAGTGAGGTTGATAGTTGGGCTGAGAACACAGTTAGGGGGAAAATCTCCAGCCCTCCGGGGATGCTGTGCTCATTAAACCTACTGTAAAAGTTTGTTTAAAGTTCCATCTTCTATCTTCTTAAGCAGTCTTAACTATAAAACCAATCCAAACCCTTTAAGGAAAAAAGGGACCTTATGTATCTGCTAATCTCCATGTAAATCTCACGAGGGTGATTAATATGATTACTTAAACCCAACTGTCCCAAAAGGGGGTTTTTGACAGTTTTATGAGGGAATTAGTTACTCTCTATTTTACGGCCGGTCTTGTCCTCCCAGCTGCTCAGTGTCTTTCTGGGGTGTCTGCGGGCTGGTCCTTCTCTCCCAGCCCGGGGCCAGAAGCTGAGCTGCAAGTCCCCCACAGAGGACATCTTCACCCCAGCCTCCTGTCCTTCACAGGCAAATCCCAAGGTCATGCCATGGACATCTCCCCTGAGAAGAATTTCCTTCTCTGCTCTGCTTCTCGTCTGCAATTCTCTGGGGAGACTGAACATGTATGGAGTGAGGATAGTGTTTCTGTCCCTTGAGCCATGTTATTGCCGAGTAGCCTTATTCCTTCCATCGCCCTGGACAGGTGCTCCTGCATCTCTCGCCCTGCCCGGAAATCGCAGCACTGAGGGTTGAGACATTCATTCCTCTGATCTGTTCAGACCTCACTTTCAGAGTAAAGATTTACACACTTTCAACTCTGTCCTGAGTGGTAGTAACTTTTTCCTCTCTGGAGCAATCCAAACATCAGGTGGATAGCCCTAGGAAATTCGTATACACTACTAACCTGAAGCATTGTTTCAGGTTTTCATATGATGGCTATGGCAGCCTCTGATAACTTATTATTTTATACAACTCTATGGATGCTTTTGAACTGTGGTGTTTGAGAAGACTCTTGAGAGTGCCTTGGACTACAAGGAGATCAGACCAGTCAATCCTAAAGGAAATCAACCCTGAATATTCACTGGAGGGACTGTTGCTGAAGCTGAAGCTCCAATACTTTGGCCACTTGATGGGAAAAGCAGACTCATTGGAAAAGACCCTGATGCTGGGAAAGATTGAGGACAGGAGGAGAAGGAGGTGACGGAGGATGAGATGGTTGGATGGCATCACCAACTCCATGGAAATGAATTTGAGCAAATTTCAGGAGATAGTGAAGGACAGAGGAGACTGGCCTGCTGCAGTCCATGAGGTCACAGAGAGTTGGAAATGACTGAGCCACTGAACAACAACGTCGATGATTAATAATAGGCTTGAATTTTAGAACACTGGAGCCACGCAAATGTTTGAATTCATGCTTTGTATCCAAATCACAATGGAAAAACTCATATGCCATTCAAAGAAATCATCTATTAAATTTTGACTTTCCGAGGAAGTTGCCTGCTAAGGAAAAGAATAGATTTTAAGTCATTAATTGCAGGAAGAACTCCGTCAAATATCTATTGCATGAATAAAATCTGAAGAGTTGAAAAAATTACATGTTTGTATTAGATTTTTCATACATTATTCCTCAGCTCAAAGAGATTTGAATTTAGATGTAGGATAAAGAGACTTGCTGCACTCTGCATGAAAATAGTGGCCAAATTCAAAAAAACAAGATTAATTTCAGATGCTCTTTTGGTGCCCTAATTATTAAAGCAATTGCCACCTTTGTAACCGGTACTCATCGATATCAAGCAGACGAGAGAAAACAGCATCGTAAATTTGGTTACCCATCATGGAAACACCACACTCACTTTGGCAAGATGGTGATTGTTTTCAGTGGGACCATCCCTGACAATTCTGAGACTGTGCCTAGTCTCACCTTCTGCCACTAGGAAACACGTCCAGGCATATTTTACAGGAGCAGATGGTCAGTAATAATATTCGTTTCCTAAGTGTGTCACTCAAAATCTAAATGTCCTTTCACTTATCTGTGTCCTTATTGTACTATTAGAGGAGTTTAGACTGCTCAGCTAGGGGTAGGGTTAGGGTTTGGGTATGAAATCACCATCACTGAAGGCACCTCTCTGTCATGGGATATTGTTTCCATTGCTAATACCTGAGCTTTTTATTTTTTATGACATCGTCAGCAATTTGTGTTGAGGCCTTTTTGTACCTCCAGATCAACATACCTCAGAATGTTAATAATGTTAATAAGGCCTTTTTTTGTAAGTTTATCCTCAGGCTTTTAGGAGAAATTAGAATTTTTAAAAAAACACCATAGAAGAACTAAATATAATATTGTATGAAAATATCATTCAACTGTAATGTTATCCTTGTACACTAGATGTTTAGCCATTATTTCTACCACCATTACAACTAAGCCCATGCGTTACAGCTACGGAAGCCCACGCACCCTAGGACTGGTGCTCCAAAACAAGAAAGCACCCCACTCACTGACACTACAGGAAAGCCCTCGCAGCAACGGAGACCCAGCACAGCCAGAAATAAATAGTGAATAAAAATAATAAATAAAATTACTTTTAAAAAGAACTTTAGTCTTAAACATATGGTAATTTAAAAATTGCTCATGAACAACACAGGACATGTAGAAAACAGACGTTCCTTGGATGCATTCAGTGTTAGCCTTGCACACACACAGCCTGCTTTGGCCACAGAAGATAAGCGCAGGCGTCTGTGATGTTTAAACTCAGGGACCCCTTTCTGGAGGTGCGGCCCATGGCCACAGTGAACTGGACCATAGGAAAAGTGAAAGAAAGTGAAGTCGCTCAGTTGTGTCTGACTCTTTTGAGACCCCATAGACTGCAGCCCACCAGGCTCCTCCATCCATGGGATTCTCCAGGCAAGAATACTGGAGTGGGTTGCCATTTCTTCTCCAGGAGATCTTCCCAGCCCAGGGATTGAATCCGGGTGTCCTGCATTGCAGGCAGACGCTTTACCATCTGAAGCACCAGGGAAGTCCTGGACCATAGGGGCGGACTGCAAACCATCTCTGCCTTCCAGGCCTCCTTCCTCAGGGAGGTGGCAGCCAGTGAGCGCACCGAGACAAGCTGACTTTGGAAGAAGACACTGAGGACTAAATTTCCAAGGACAGAGCAAACAGGGCAGCCTGGGCGGAGTCACCAAAGACATTTACTACAGTGCCTGACACCCGGGAGAGTCAGTCACAGGAGCTCAGCACACAGGCCTGTAATGGCTGTTCCTGTAAGTTCAGAACATTGGATGTTTAAAAAAGGATAGTTTCCCAAAGCTCCTCAAGGGCTCTGCCCAAACAACTGGTCCTGGACAGATTAATCCAAGTTTGAGGAGGGAATTCCCTAACAGTCCTGTGGTTAGGATGCCATGCTTTCACTCATGGGAAGTGGGTTTGATTCCTGGTTGGGAAACTAAGATTCCTCGTGCCATATGATGTGGCAAAAAAAAAAAAGAAAAGAAAGAAATCCAAGTTTGACAAGATTGACCCAATACTATTGAATTTATTACGATACTTAATTATATATTTTTTAATATAAAGAAGGCTGAGCACCAAAGAACTGATGCTTTTGAACCGTGGTGTTGGAGAAGACTCTTGAGAGTCCCTTGGATAGCAAGGAGATCAAACCAGTCAATCCTAAAGAAAAATCTACCCTGAATATATTCATGGGCTTCCCCAGTGGCTCAGAGGTTAAAGCGTCTGCCTCCAGTGTGGGAGAACCGGGTTCGATGCTGAAGTTCCAATACTTTGGCTACCTGATGCAAAGAGCCAACTCATTGTAAAAGACCCTGATGCTGGGAAAGATTGAGGGCAGGAGGAGAAAGAGGTGACCAATGATGAGATGATTGGATGGCATCACCGACTCAATGGACATGAGTTTGCGCAAACTCTGGGAGATAGTGAAGGACAGGGGAGTCTGCTGTGCTGCAGTTCATGAGGTCACAAAGGGTCAGACATGACTGAGCGACAATAACAACAGTCACACTTTTTGCTCTCCAAATTCAGGCTCGGAGCCCTGAGAGTTCCCACAAGCATCCGTATGTGATGTGACTAGCATGTTCATGAAATAGGTAGCTCTAAAACACTAAACGGAAACACACCGCATAGAAGGAGGAAACAAGAAAGAAAGTGGTCGGTGCAGGTCAGGCGTGGATCCATCTATAACAAAGAATGACCATCAGAGGTTTCAGAGTCACAAACAAAATAAAACTAAACATTGCGATAGGACAATTTCAATGCTTCTGAAAGCTGAATTCTCTTGGAAGACAAATCAAAATCCACCAAGAAGTGGATGGAATTAAACTATTAAGTAGGTGGAATTAAACTATTAAGGCAACTGGTAGAGGCCGTCTGTGGGGTCGCACAGAGTCGGACACGGCTGAAGCGGCTTAGCAGCAACAGCAGCAGAGAAAATAATCTGTAATTTAGGCCACAGAGAACATTTTTGGGCTTCCCAGGTGGCACTAGTGATAAACAGCCTGCCTGCCAATGCAGGCACATAATGAGATGTGGGTTCAATCCCTGACTTGGGAAGATCCCCTGGAGAAGGGAATGGCTACCCACTCCAGTATTCTTGCCTCGAAAATCCCATGGAGAGAGAAGCCTGGTGGGCTATTGTGCAAAGGGTAGTAAAGAGTTGGACATGAATGAAGCAACTTAGCACACACACGAACAGTTTTAGTTTCACCTTTCTCATCTGATACCCTCTTTACAAAACTTAAAAAATAAAAAAGGTTCCAGTTTGTTTAGAAAATTTCTTGGCATCTGTTGTAGTACTTGAGCTCAGTCATGTGATGATCACAGAAATTTTCTTATTAATTTGTAATTATTTTTCATTGTATAAAATAGTAAGCCATCATAGTTGTAGAAATAATATTTCTTTGTGAGCTGTTGGCCATTTTATTTTGGTTATTCTAGTCACTGAAGAGACTTTTTCATTAGCACAAACAAGTTTATCTTTTTCTCTTCCTTTTATAATTTCTTTTTTATAAGATTAGAAAGTCTCCCCCTTCCGGGTGGTAACAAACATTTAACTGCATCACTGGGCTTGTTTTTAAATGGCTTTTACATTTTCTACTGGAGAAGGAAATGGCAACCCACTCCAGTATTTTTGCCTAGAGAATCCTGTGGACAGAGGAGCCTGGTGGGCTGCCGTCTATGGGGTCACACAGAGTTGGACACGACTGAAGCGACTGAACATGTATGCATGCCCTGGAGAAGGAAATGGCAACCCACTCCAGTGTTCTTGCCTGGAGAATCCCAGGGACAGGGGAGCTTGGTGGGCTGCCATCTATGGGGTCGCACAGAGTCAGACACGACTGAATGCATGCATGCCCTGGAGAAGGCAATGGCACCCCACTCCAGTACTCTTGCCTGGAAAATCCCATGGACGGAGGAGCCTGGAAGGCTGCAGTCCAAGGGGTCGCTAAGAGTCGGACACGACTGAGCCACTTCACTTTCACTTTTCACTTTCATGCATTGGAGAAGGAAATGGCAACCCACTCCAGTGTTCTTGCCTGGAGAATCCCAAGGATGGAGGAGCCTGGTGGGCTGCCGTCTATGGGGTTGGACACAGTTGGACACGACTGAAGCGACTTAGCAGCAGCACATTTTCTATCCTCAGTTCATCTAGATGTTATTTTGGGTGAGAAACTAGGTTGATTTTTTTTTCAAGCAAGGTAGCTGTCTCCTCTGACTACATGTATAAAGTGTGTTGGTTTGGCTAAACTGGCCTAGTTCCTCTGCTGCTTTAGAAAGATCTGGGATTTCGCTTGTCCCTGGGGTGTGTTGCAGGCTTGGCTGATGGGTTTAGCTGAGGGCAGGGAGAGATGCTGGAGGTCTTGTCCAGGATTAAGGCAGGAGATGCCAGCGAGGGGCATTTTGTGGGCTTCCACCGGTGCTACCAGGCACCCAGACAGTGACCAAGGAGGCCCCTCAATGTGGGGAGGGAGCCGCTTTGAAAACGCAGATTAAACCACCCCAACTTCGTGTCCTTTCTCCATCATCAAAGATATGGATCTGCCATTCTCTTTCATGCACACACCTCCTAGGCTACACACTATATCATTTCATTTAAGTTTCAAAATTGGACAGGTCATCTGTCCTGAGCCAAGTTTTTCTGGCATGTTGTTAACCACGGGCTGCACATGCTTTAAAGTGCCAGCAATAAGAAAGCAGAGCCTTCCCATTTTCTCGCTTTGAGTTCCCCTCTTCAAGCATGTTTCGGAGAAGGCAATGGCACCCCACTCCAGTACTCTTGCCTGGGAAATCCCATGGACAGAGGAGCCTGGTAGGCTGCAGTCCATGGGGTCGCTAAGAGTCGGACACGACTGAGCAACTTCACTTTCACTTTTCACTTTCATGCATTGGAGAAGGAAATGGCAGCCCACTCCAGTGTTCTTGCCTGGAGAATCTCAGGGACAGAGGCGCCTGGTGGGCTTCCGTCTATGGGGTCGCACAGAGTCGGACACGACTGAAGCGACTTAGCAGCAGCAGCAGCAGCAGCTTCAAGCATGTTTATCTTGTAAGAAGACAGGGACCAAGAGTTCTGTTGCCTAAAACTACATCAGACTTCATACCAAAGGCCAACAGGCACACGAAAAGATGTTCTACATCGCTAATAAATAGCAAAATGTGAATCAAAACTACAATGAAGTATCAGTTTGCACCAGTCAGAATGGCCATCATCCAAAAGTCTAAAGACAGTAAATGATGGAGAGGGTGTAGGATAAAGGGAACCCCTTTACACTAGGGCTTCCCTGGTGGCTCAGAGGTTAAAGCGTCTGCCTCCAGTGCGGGAGACCCGGGTTCGATCCCTGGGTTGGGAAGATCCCCTGGAGAAGGAAATGGCAACCCACTCCAGTGTTCTTGCCTGGAGAATCCCATGGACGGAGAATCATAGGTTACAGTCCACGGGGTCGCAAAGAGTCGGACACGACTGAGCGACTTCACCTTCACCTTAACCTTCACACTGTAGGTAGGAATGTAAACTCATGGGAATGTAAACCAATGTAGGTGGTACAACCACAGTGGAGAAAAGTATGGAGGTTCCTTAAAAACTAAAAACACAGTTACCACAGGAGCCAGCAATCCCACTCCAGGTCATATATCCAGAGACACACGGCCATCCCGTCCCTTTTAAATAAAGCAGTGTGTATATTTTAATTTGGTCATACTTGAACTCCATTTAAATGGAATCATTCATATGTAATCTTTTATATCTGTCATTTTAATTCATTGTTATTTCTACAATATTTCTTTATGTTATGTGTACCAACAGCTCATTCTTTTAAGATGCTACGTAATATACCACTGTGGGCTTCCTGGGTAATTCAGCTGATAAAGAATCTGCCTGCAATGCAGGAGACCCTGGTTCAATTTCTGGGTCAGGAAGTTCCCCTGGAGAAGGGATAGGCTACCCAATGCAGTATTCTTGAGCTTCCCTGGGGCTCAGACAGTAAAGAATCCACTTGCAATGAGAGAGACCTGGGTTCAATCTCCAGGTTGAGAAAATCCCCTGGAGGAGGGCATGGCAACCCACTCCAGTACTGTTGCCTGGAGAATCCCCAGGGACAGAGGACCCTGGTGGGCACATATCACTGTGTGAATATACCATGATTGATTTATCCATTTTTTATTGAAAAACGGATAAATGTTGAAAAATGTTAAATGGAAAAAACATTTTTATTGTTTCCAGGTTTTATCTATTTACATTATTTTGTGCACCTTTGAATAAACATACACACTCATTATTCTTGGATAAATCCTAAGGGTGAGATTGGGCTTCCCTGGTGGCTCAGACAGTAGTATCAGCCTGCCAATGCAGGAGACCCAGATTCGATCCCTCGGTCGCGAAGATCCCAGGAGTAGGAAATGGCAACCCACTTCAGTATTCTTGCCTGGGAAATCCCATGGACAGAGGAGCCTGGTGGGCTACAGTCCATGGGGTTTCAGAGATAGACATGGCTGAGCGACTAACACACACAAGGGTAAGATTGCCATACCAGTAAGGAAGAGTGTACTTTCAAACGATCCTGCTGTGTTTTCAAACCCCTTCCCCACTTCTCCCCCCAACAAGGTTGTTGCTATTGTTCAGTTGTGACCCACAGACTGAAGCATACCAGGATTCCCTGTCCTTCACCATCTCCCGGAGCTTGCTCAGACTCTTATCCATTGAGTTGGTGATGCCCTCCAACCATCTTATCCTCTGTTGTCCCCTTCTCCTCCTGCCTTTAATCTTTCCCAGCATCAGGGTCTTTTCCAATGTGTTGGCTCTTCTTTTCAAATCAGGGGGCCAAAGTATTGGAGCTTCAGCTTCAGCATCAGTCCTTCCAATGAATATTCAGGACTGATTTCCTTTAGGACTTACTGGTTTGATTTCCTTGAAGTCCAAGGGACTCTCAAGAGTCTTCTTCAACACCACAGTTCAAAAAGCACCAATTCTTCAGCGCTCAGCTTTCTTTATAGTCCAACTCTCACACAGCTTTCTTTATAGTCCAACTCTCACACTGATACATGACTACTGGAAAAACCACAGATTAGATTAGATGAACGTTTGTCCACAAAGTAATGTCTCCGCTTTTTAATATGCTGTCTAGGTGGGTCATAACTTTTCTTTCAAGGAGCAAGCATCTTTTAATCTCATGGCTGCAGTCACCATTTGGAGTGATTTTGGAGCCCAAGAAAATAAATTATCTCACTGTTTCCATTGTTTCCCCATCTGTTTGCCATGAAGTGATGGGATCAGCTTCCATGATCTTTGTTGTTTGAATGTTGAGTTTTAAGATGACTCTTCCACTCTCCTCTTTCACTTTCATCAAGATCTTTAGTTCCTGCCACAAGAGTGGTATCATCTGCATATCTGAGGTTATTGATATTTCTCTTGGCAATCTTGATCCCAGCTTGTGCTTCATCCAGCCCAACATTTCACATGATGCACTCTGCATAGAAATTAAATAAGCAGGGTGACAATATACAGCCTTGACATACTCCTTTCCCAATTTGGAACCAGTTCGTTGTTCCATGTCCAGTTCTAACTGTTGCTTCTTGACCTGCACACAAGTTTCTCAGGAGGCAGGTAAGGTGGTCTGGCATTCCCATCTCTTGAAGAATTTTCCAGTTTGTTGTGATCCACACAGTCAAAGGCTTGGCATAATCAATAAAGCAGAAGTAGATGTTTTTTTGGAGCTCTCTTGTTTCTTCTATGATCTGATGGATACTGGCAATTTGATCTCTGGTTCCTCTGCCTTTTCTAAATCCAGCTTGAACATCTGGAAGTTCACGGTTCACGTGTTGCTGAAGCCTGGCTTGGAGAATTTTGAGCGTTACTTTGCTAGCGTGTGAGATGAGTGCAATTGTGCAGTAGTTTGAACATTTTTGGGCATTGCTTTTCTTGGGATTGGAATGAAAACTGACCTTTGTGAGTCCTGTGGCCACTGCTGAGTTTCCCAGATTTGCTGGCATATTGAGTGCAGCATTTTCACAGCATCATCTTTTAGGATTTGAAACAGCTCAGGTGTAATTCCATCACCTCCACTAGCTTTGTTCATAGTGATGCTTCCTAAGGCCCACTTGACTTTGGATTCCACGATGTCTGGCGTTAGTGAGTGATCACACCATCGTGGTTATCTGGGTCATTAAGATTTTTTGTATCGCTCTTCTGTGTATTCTTGCTACCTCTTCTTAATATCTTCTGCTTCTGTTAGGCTCATACCATTTCTGCCTTTATTGTGCCCATCTTTGCATGAAACGTTCCCTTGGTATCTCTAATTTTCTTGAAGAGATAGCCAGTCTTCCCCATTCTATTGTTTTCCATCTATTTCTTGCATTACTGGCAAGACGGTGGAGTAGAAGTTTACGCGCTCATCTTCTCCTGTGAGAGGTCCAAAATTACAACTGGCTGCTAAACAACCATCAACAGGATAATGTTGGATCCCACCAGAAAAAGATACCTGACATCCAAGGCCAAAAGAGAAGCCCCAGCAAGACAGTAGAAGGGGCAAAATTGCATTTAGAATCAAACCCCAGACACGCCAGAGATGCTTGGAAAGCTCAAACAAAACCTTTTGCACATCAGGACACAGAGACCACACAGACCTGTGTTTGAGTCTCCTGTGGAGGTACAGGTCAGCAGTGGCCTGCCACAGGGGCAGGGGCTCTGGGTGAAGCTCTCTGGCCACACAGTCTGTGGCATAAGCCCTCTTGGAGGAGGTTGCCATTAACCCCACCATAGCGCCGCCGAGCAGATAAGCCACAAACTGCAGAACAATTATACTAAAGAAATTCTTGCACTGTTAAGAAAGTTCTAGGACCCGTAACAGATTTCCCAACCTGGGAATCTGGCAAAAGGACTGTGAACTCCCAGAGAATGTGACTTTGGAGGCCAATGGGATTTGATTACAGAACTTATAGAGGACTGGGGAAACAGACTCTTGAAGGACACAAACGAAAACTTGTGAGCACCAGGACCCAGGAGAAAGGAGCAGTGACCCCACAAGAGACTGACCCAAACTTGCCTGTACATGTCCAGGAGTCTCTGGACAGGCTTCACCGTGGGTCGGTGGTGGCCTGCTGCTGGGTCAGGAGCACTGAGTGTGGCAGTGCATTCAGGGGACCTTTTGAAGGAAGTCACCATTATTTTCATTACCTCCACCATAGTTTGGTCTCAGATCAAACAACAGGGAGGGAATAGGCTCCACCCATCAACAGAAAATTGGACTAAAGATTTACTGAGCATGGCCCTGCCCATCAAAACAAGACCCTTGGGTTCCCCCACAGTCAGTCTCTCCCATCAGGAAGCTTCCATAAGCCTCTTATCCTTCTCCATCAGAGGGCAGACAGACTGAAAACCACAATCACAGAAAACTAACTAATCTGATCATATGGACCATAGGCTTGTCTAACTCAGTGAAACTATGAGTCATGCTGTATAAGGCCACCCAAGACAGATGGGTCATGGTGGCGAGTTCTGAAAAACCATGGAGAAGGGAATAGCAAACCACCTCAGTATTCTTGCCTTGAGAACCCCATGAACAGTATGAAAAGGCAAAAAGATATGACACTGAAAGGTGAACTCCCCCAGCCAGTAGGTGCCCAATATGCTACTGGAGAAAAGTGGAGAAATAACTCCAGAAAGAACAAAGAGGTGGAGCCAAAGTGAAAACAATGCCCAGTTGTGGATGTGATGGGTGATGGAAGTAAAGTCCGATGTTGTAAATAGCAATATTGTATAGGAACCCAGAATGTTAGGTCCATGAATCAAGGTAAACTAGAAGTGGTCAAACAAGAGACGGCAAGAGTGAACATTGACATTTTAGGAATCAGTGAACTAAAATGGACTGGAATGGGTGAATTTAATTCAGATGAAGGGCCCTTGCCTTCAGATGAAGGGCCACCACCGACCCACGGCTTCATCAGAGACTCCTGGACATTTACAGGCAAGTTTGGGTCAGTCTCTTGTGGGGTCACTCCTCCTTTCTCCTGGGTCCCGGTGCTCACAAGGTTTCGTTTGTGCCCTTCAAGATGCTTGCCCTACTACTCTGGGCAAGCATCCCTTAAAAGAAATGGAGTAGCCCTCATAGTCAAAAAAGAGTCTGAAATGCAATCTTGGTGCAATCTCAAAAATGGCGGAATGATCTCTGTTCATTTCCAAGGCAAACCATTCAATATTACAGTAATCCAAGTCTATGCCCCAACCAGTAACGCTGAAGAAGCTGAAGTTGAACAGTTCTATGAAGACCTATAAGACCTTCTAGAACTAACACTGTCCCCCCCCACCCCCCCAAAGATGTCCTTTTCATTATAGGCGGCTGGAATGCAAAAGTAGGAAGTCAAGAGATACAGTAACAGGCAAATTTGGCCTTGGAGTACAAAATGAAGCAGGGCAAAGACTAACAGAGTTTTGCCTAGAGAAATGCACTGGTCATAGCAAATACTCTCTTCCAACAACACAAAAGAAGACTCTACACATGGACATCACCAGATGGTCAATACTGAAATCAGATTGATTATATTCTTTGTAGCCAAAGATGGAGAAGCAGTAACTGCAGTCATGAAATTAAAAGAATGCTTGCTACTTGGAAGGAAAGCTGACAAACCTAAACAGCATATTAAAAAGCAGAGACATTACTTTGTCAACAAAGGTCCGTCTAGTCAAGGCTATGGCTTTTCCAGTGGTCATGTATGGATGTGAGAGTTGGACCATAAAGGAAGCTGAGTGCTGAAGAATCGATGCTTTGGAACTGTGGTGTTGGAGAAGACTCTTGAGAGTCCCTTGGACTGCAAGATCAAACCAGTCAGTCCTAAAGGAAATGAGTCCTGAATATTCATCTGAAGGAGTGATGCTGAAGCTGAAGCCCCAATACTTTGGCCGCCTGACCCAAAGAATTGACTCACTGGAAAACACCCTGATGCTGGGCAAGACTGAAGGCAGGAGGAGAAGGGGATGACGGAGGATGAGATGGTTCGATGGCATCACCGACTCTATGGACATGAGTTTGAGGAAGCTCTGGGAGTTGGTGATGGACAGGGAAGCCTGGCGTGCTGCAGTCCATGGGGTTGCAAAGAGTAGGACATGACTGAGCAACTGAACTGAACTGATTACTTTGCATTGATCACTGAGGAAGATTTTCTTATCATCTTCCTGTTATTCCCTGGAACTCTGCATTCAGATGGGTATATTTTTCCTTTTCTCCTTTGCCTTTCACTTTTCTTTTCTCAGCTATTTGTAAGTCCTCCTCAGAGAACCATTTTGCCTTTTTGCATTTCTTTTTCTTGGGGATGGTTTTGATCACCGCCTCCTGTACAATGTTAGGAATCTCCATCCATAGTTCTTTAGACACTCTATCAGATCTAATCCCTTGAATCTACTTGTCACTTCCATTATGTAATCATAAGGGATTTTATTTAGGTCATACCTGCATGGTCCAGTAGTTTTCCCTACTTTCTTCAATTTAAGGCTGAATTTTCCAATAAGGAACTAATGATCTGAGCCAGGGTATGAGTTCCAATTGTCCCACTTCTTTGTCACACTTCTTAGTCTTTTGAATTTAAGCTGGTGGAATGGGTGTGCAGTGACACGCCATTTCCTGATGGTTAATGATTTAAGCACTTTATTAGTCACTTATTGGCCACTGGTTATCCTCTTATGATGATCCCATCTAGTCTTTTGTTAACTTTTACATCAGTTTGTCTTTTCTTTTTAATTGCTCTGTAGTTCTTTATATACTCTAGATATGAGTCTTTTGTTGGATGTAGGTATTGTAAATACCTTCTCCCAGTCTGTGACTTACCTTTTTACTCTAATTAAGAGTTTTGTTTGTTTTTTCATGAACAGTAGTTCTTAGTTTCAGTGAAATCCAATGTCTTTTAATTGTTTTTTTCAGTCCTTCCCCAGAGGAGAAAATAGGATATTTTTCTATAGTGTTTTTCCTAAAAGTTTTATTGTTTTGCCTTTTACATTTAATTTTATGATCCATTTCAAATATTTTTTTTATGCTTCAAATAGATTTTGTGCATCATCTGCATTCAAGGCCACGATGCATGTATTTTCCATGTAGGATCTTTTGTTAAGAAGACCACTCACAACTATAAGAAGGAACTTACAGTTACCTGGGGGATGGGATAGTTAGGGAGTTTGGGGTGGATATGTACACACTACTGTATTTAAAATGAATAACCAATAAAGACTTACTGTACAGCATAGGGAACTCTGCTCAATGTTATGTGGCCTACCGGATGGGAGGGGAATTTGGGAAAGAATGGATGCATGTATATATGTGGCTGAGTCCCTTTGCTGTGTACCTGAAACTATCACAACATTGTTAATCAGCTATAATCCAATACGAAACAAACAGCTTAAAAAAGAAGACCGTTCTTTCCGCACTGAGCAGCAACGGTGACTTTGTTGTAAATCAGGTGACTGTATACATGTGAGTCTATTTCTGGACTCTGTTTCTTTTCCACTTTATCCTGTGAGCAGAAACCAGGACTGAATTTGTGAGGCCAGAGACAGGCATTTCCCAAGATGCTATTTTTAGGAGAAGACATGAATGCTTTTGCTTTGGTAGAATTCTTTGGATTCTTTTCCCCAACTTACTTTCCATCTCTTTATAAGGACAAAGGAGTGAGCTCCGGGCCAGGCACTGGCAGGAATTTTTTATTATGAATTTTACTATGTCTACTTTTTCTAACAGAAAAAAAATATAAAGTATAATATGTCCCTTAACCCAATATCCAGAAAGCAAAGTGAAATTACATGAATGCCTGTGGAACTTGTATTTTGTATTATTCATAAATCATGTTCTATATTCCTGATAGTGGTGGATCAGACGGTAAAGAATCTGCCTGCAATGCAGGAGACCTGGGTTCCATCCCTGGGTTGGGAAGATCCCCTGGAGAAGGAAATGGCAACCCACTCCAGTATTCTAGCCTGGAGAATCGCATGGACAGAGGGGCCTGGTGGGCTTCAGTCCATGGGGTTGCAGAGTCAGACATGACACACTAACCCTTTCACTAGAAATGCTTTAAAAATGTCTTGAGACCTCAAAGAGAAAACAGCTAGTGCTATAACCTGGGATTTAAACCTTTCCTGCTTTTTTATGAGTAAAAATATCACTACATCAGTTTATCTTTAATCTTGGCGTTTAATATAGTGTTATAGACAGTCACGCTCTCTCTGTTTGCAAATTATCTTCTAATTAGAAAAGCACACTTTAAGCTCTTGCTTGTGAATGGCAACATTAGCTACAAGAAATATTTGTGTGTATTTTGGTTGTAACATATATATTTTGTGAAATATCTGTAAATATTTGTAAGAAATAAAACTTCATGTACTCTTTGCAAAATGACAACTTAAAAAAAAATCGCATGATGTAAGTATTGCTCACAATTTCTCTGATGCACCCAGTGGAACTAGTTTATCAAGTTCAATTTTCTACAAGTTCTGGATCACTGACACTTCATATCTTGCGAAAATGTTTTAAGTCCATCTCAGAATGTGCCGAGTTCCAGAGTGGGTTCAGCAGCACGTGCAGTTTTAATGGTGAAATGAGGGATTTCTTTTTTCCTCCTCTCGCTGCATTTAATTGAGACTCCCTGTAGCAGGACACTTCTTCCTGTTACAAGAGGCTCACCAAGCAGGAAACTGACAATCCCTGCGCTCGCACACCGTCTACCTGCACTGTCTCTTATACAGATCAAAATCCAGAATTCAAAATATGGCTTTTACTGCATGTCTATCTCTTTCACAGGGTAGTCAAAAAGTTGAACCATTGTAAGTCAAGGACCATCTGTATACTCTGCCACTACAAATCAGCATGGCTTTTGCTTTATACCAGAACCACATCTGCTCTCTGCCTTTATTTATGAACACGGAAGAACTGTGACTATGGATTTTTTTTTTTTTTTTTTGGCCATACCTCCAGGCTTTCAAGATTTTAGTTCCCCAGCCAAGGATTGAACCCACACTCTTGGCAGTGAAAGCATGGAGTCCTAACCACTGGACCACCAGGGACTTCCCTTAGGAAAAAGCTTTGTGAGGTTATTTAGAAGACAGAGCAGCACTGACACACCTGTATTAAACAGAAGGAAAGTGATAGTTCAAGTAATAAGAAGGCGGCCTTTATGCTTGAAAGTCGAGAAACTTTTTTGACATTTGTTCTATCCACAAGTCTCTGCTCACTGTGGGTGCACTCAGTAGTGTGCAACTCTGCGACCCCATGGACTGTAGCCCACCAGGCTCCTCTGATCATGGGATTTCCCAGGCAAGAATACTGGAATGAGCTGCCATTTCCTTCTCCAGGGGATCTTCCTGACCCAGGGATTGAACATGCGTCTCCTGCATTTCCTGCTTGGCAAACAGACTCTTTACTATTGCACCACATGGGAAGCCCCACTCTATTCACTAGGAATTATCATTTCATTTATGTTGTGAAGTCTCAGCTATCTCAGCTAATACTTTGATTACTGATGACAGTAAACGGCCTCTTAGTTTTTCAAGAAATCAAAACTTTGTAGATTGAAAGCCTTCTGCTGTTACAAGGAGTGCGCAGTGTCTTGTGTTATAATGGGTCAATGTAGAAATGCTTTGTGGAATATCAGGTACTACAGTTAGAAGGTGACCTCTAATGTTCTTATTACATAATGATACTTATTTATAAGGCATCTCAAAATATTTTTAAATTATGCACAACTGCTTTTAGTTCTAATTGGTAACAAGAAGAGCGATCTGTCTGTTAAGATTTTGAGTGTAAATGGCCATTGTCACAGAAGACAATGGCTCATTGCTCTTCCATGCTCCCATGTATTCCTCAATGCTCCAAGCTAAATCTGAGGGATACTCATGAAAATGTTATTTAAAAAAAAAAAAAAAAAGAATCTAATTAAGTGTACGGTGGCATGAAAATAAAGGGGAAAGTATGCACTTTTGCTGACCATGAGTTGTCGTCGC
Source organism: Cephalophus harveyi (assembly GCA_006410635.1). Taxonomy (NCBI): domain Eukaryota; kingdom Metazoa; phylum Chordata; class Mammalia; order Artiodactyla; family Bovidae; genus Cephalophus; species Cephalophus harveyi. Next base: position 548,073 of record SJYT01049200.1, read on the forward strand.
TAAGTTGTATCTTACTCTTTGCAACCACATGGGCTGCAGCATGACAGGCTTCCCTGTCCTTCACCATCTCCCAGAGTTTGCTCAAACTCATGTCCATTGAGTCAGTAATATCATCCAATCATCTCATCCTCTGTCATCCTCTTCGCCTCCTGCCTTCAATCTTTCCTAGCATCAAGGTCTTTTCCAATGAGTCAGCTCGTCACATCAAGTGGCCCAAGTATCAGAGCTTCAGCTTCAGATGAGTCCTTCCAATAAATATTCAGGGTTGATTTCCTTTAGGACTGACTGGTTTAGATAGACCATGTATAACTTGCTTTAAAAGTGGTACCTATTAATACATAAGCGGTGACATCTCCATACTTCCCAAACAGTGAGGAAGAAGAGAGAAAGCCTAGAGCTTAAAATTTTGACTGAAATTGCCGAAAACTCGGGCATCGTATAAGCTTGTGAGATTAGGCTTTCCAGTTCCATAAGAGTTCACTTTAAGAACTCATTCTTGCCTGGGCTGGTTAAGGAGACACCTACTGGCCAAACAGAATTCCAAAGAGATTACAAATGACAGCCAAATTAATTATTCACTATGGCCAGTGCAGAAGTTAGTTGGGGGCATTTATAAACTAGCCTAAGAAAAAAGTATTACAATATGGGTTTGGAATCAGACCATCAGAGAAGCATCTGTACTATTAGGGTCCACAACACTGCAGAGACCCCTCTGCAGCAACACTTGACATTTGTCAAAGTGAAACCGCGTCGCTCAGTCCGACTCTTCGTGACCCCATGGACTGTAGCCCACCAGACTCCTCCATCTATGGAATTTTCTAGGCAAGAGTACTGGAGTGGGTTGCCATTTCCTTCTCCAGGGGATCTTCCCAACCCCGGTATCGAACCCGGCTCTCCCGCATTGCAGGCAGATGCTTTACCGGAGTTCCCCAAAATGCTGACACTTCCTAAATTGCCTTAAACCCTAGTAATGGTGAGGTGGAGGATTCCTGCCTCTAGTAGGTCTAAATGCTTGGCTCTGAAGGGAAAGGGTTGTTATTGTTTAGTCACTAAGTTGTGTCCGACTCCTACAGAACCCCATGGATTGTAGACCATCAGGCTCCTCTGTCCATGGGATTTCCTAGGCAAGAGTACTGGAGTGGGTTGCCATTTCCTCCTCCAGCAAATCTTCTCATCTGTTAAAGTGGGTTGATGGCCCAGCATTTTCAGCATGCATGCACACACACATACACACGCACACACAGACACCTTTCACTAAAAGTACGTTAGAGAGGACTGATTGTGTATTTTGTCATATGGAGGTTTGTTTCCGCCAACACTGGAAATGATGCTGCTATGAAGCCTCACCTATTTTAAGGTGAGACGCAAACCAACAGGTGGGGCTCAACCTCCCTGGCGTCAGAAGCACCTAAGAAGTCTGTAAACCACATACCTTCCAGCTGATAGTGTGTCTCACCAGCGATACGCCAGGAACCATTTGAATTTCCATTTTACCCATGAACACTGTAAACTGTGCAAAGTGGTCTCACAAATTGGCCAAAGATGGCTGGTTTATATTCTAAGAGGATGGCTAACATAAAAGCTGTCAATTAATGGACATTAGTAACAGTTTAAGCTGCTTCCCAGTTATTACTAGTAAGTGTTAAGTAAAAGGGTATATTTATAAAAATTAGATTATAAAATCACATGCTTTTAAAAAAAATCAAGGATATTTACACCTAAATATTAATGGCCAATAGCTACTTCAGTCCTAACTTCAAAAATACATGTGATGCTTTAAAGATTGTATGTATATAAAATACATGCATATAAAAATATATATCTGTCTCCAAGTCACTGAGCCAACTTGAAGCACAGGAGTAGCTACACACACACACACACACACACACACACAGGAGTAGCTACACACACACACACAGGAGTAGCTACACACACACACACACACACTTTCCAATGAATCAGCAGATAACGAATCTGCTCACAACTTGAAGTACAGGGGTAGCTACACACACACACACACACACACACACACACACACACACACACACTTTGGGCACACACACACACACACACACACACACACACTTTGGGCTTCCCAATGATTCAGCAGGTAACGAATCTGCTTGCAATGCAGGAAACACAGGAGACTTGTGTTCGATCCCTGGGTCAGAAAAACCTCCTGGAAAAGGAAATGGCAATCCATTCCAGTATTCTTGCCTGGAAAATCCCACAGACAGAGCAACCTGCTAGGCTATATACTATTTTCAAGTATATATATACTTTGAATTTATACTTATAGTTACATATATATATATGCACTTATTTCATACTTAAGTATACATACTTATATATATATTTTTATACTTGTTTTTAAAGCATACATGTGGTGCTTTAAAGACTGTATATGAAAATATAAATGGCTATATCATTGGCCCAACTTGAAGCACAGGAGTAGCTGTGCATGCACACACACACACATATATATATTTATATATGTATACATATATATCAAATATATATAAACATACATGGATATTATAGGGAGGAGCAACCCAAGGATCGGTGGCTGCGCAGGGAGGGCCTAGAGGAGCTATCCCACGTTGAAGGTCAGGAACGGTGGCGGTAAGGAGATACCCCTCGTCCAAGGTAAGGAGCAGCGGCTGTGCTTTGCTGAAGCAGCCGTGAAGAGATACCCCACACCCAAGGTAAGAGAAACCCAAGTAAGATGGTAGGTGTTGCAAGAGGGCATCAGAGGGCAGACATACTGAAACCATACTCACAGAAAACTCGTCAATCTAATCCACTAGGACCTCAGCCTTGTCTAACTCAATGAAACCAAGCCATGCCCGCCGGGCAACCCAAGACGGGTGGGTCATGGTGGAGAGAGCTGACAGAACGTGGTCCACTGGAGAAGGGAATGGCAAGCCACTTCAGTATTCTTGCCTTGAGAACCCCATGAACAGTATGAACAGGCAAAATGATAGGATACCAAAAGAGGAACTCCCCAGGTCATTAGGTGCCCAATATGCTACTGGAGATCAGTGGAGAAATAACTCCAGAAAGAATGAAGGGATGGAGCCAAAGCGAAAACCTGTCTCTTATACACATCTGACTGGTGATAGAAGCAAGATCCGATGCTGTAAAGAGCAATACTGCATAGGAACCTGGAATGTCAGGTCCATGAATCAAG
>SJYT01049200.1:553808-590779 GCA_006410635.1 Cephalophus harveyi
GTTGGCTTAAAGCTCAACATTCAGAAAACGAAGATCATGGCATCTGGTCCCATCACTTCATGGGAAATAGATGGGGAAACAGTGGAAACAGTGTCAGACTTTATTTTTTTGGGCTCCAAAATCACTGCTGATGGTGACTGCAGCCATGAAATTAGAAGACGCTTACTCCTTGGAAGAAAAGTTATGACCAACCTAGATAGCATTTTCAAAAGCAGAGACATTACTTTGCCAACTAAGGTCCGTCTAGTCAAGGCTATGCTTTTTCCTGTGGTCATGTATGGATGTGAGAGTTGGACTGTGAAGAAGGCTGAGCACCGAAGAATTGATGCTTTTGAACTGTGGTGTTGGAGAAGACTCTTGAGAGTCCTTTGGACTGCAAGGAGATCCAACCAGTCCATTCCGAGTTGACTCACCGGAAGACTCTGATGCTGGGAGGGATTGGAGACAGGAGGAGAAGGGGACGACCGAGGATGAGATGGCTGGATGGCATCACGGACTCGATGGACGTGAGTCTGAGTGGACTCCGAGAGATGGTAATGAACAGGGAGGCCTGGCGTGCTGCGATTCATGGGGTCGCAAAGAGTCGGACATGACTGAGCGACTGAACTGAACTGAATGCAGCTACTCCTGTAGCTGTCACTCCTGAATGCAGTCACTCCTGTGTTGACTGGCTCAGTGACTCAGGATGACCAGAAGATGGTAGACGTGATGTGAAGACTTCTAAGGCTCTGACTCTGCTGCCTGCCCCCTGCCACTTTTAGGAATTCTGCGGCCACTGCTCAGAAACAAGGGTACTCTAACAGGACATATAAGGAACCAAAGCACCTGGATGACCTGAGCAATGTCACGGAGCTCCCAACCCAAGGTGAGTTGTCAGATGAGCACACCCACGTGAAGCAAATCAACATTATCAGCCACTGTTCTGGGTGAGCGGTTACCAAATACTTGACACAGCAACCAGCAGCCAGAGTGAGGGGCAGAGCACTCGACACTGCTGCCTGACGAGGCTGGGAGAACAGGGAAGTGTCTGAGAAGGCGGGAAAAGAAGAACTGCTACTGGAACAGAAGATGGAAAGATGGTGACTGACGTCTTTTAGCAGCAAGATAACTGGCAAAATTAATGAACATGTTTTTGGCTAGGAAAGCTTTCCAAGAAACATTTGCAAGTGTCCACCGGTTTCCTTCAGTTGTGCCCGGGAAGAGATGAAATAGAGAAGCAGTTCCTTTGCAGGAACAGTTCAACAGAGATACAGGCAACTCAGGCTCTATAAGGGGTGGTGGTGGTGGGTTCCACTTTCTCCAGAGCCCCAAAGTCTCAAAGTGAGAACTTGTTTCAGAGCCATTCTAGCTGTGCATCAAAGGAGATTTTCAAGAAACTGACAAGATGACCTGCCAAATGGGAGAAAATATTTATAAATCATCCAAATGTAGAATCCAGTATATATGAAGAACTCTTACGATAAAAGAAAACAAAAAAAAAATGGACAAAGTGCTTGAACTGGTATTTCTTCAACAGAAACACAGAAAACTCCCCAAAAGCACATAAAACACCCACTTAGAATGGCTATTTAAAAAGAAGTCATGATAACGTAAATGCCAACCAACTAAAAAGTAATGTACTACACAGGAATGAGAGCATAAAAGGTTCTTGTAAAATAACTAAATCTTCCTTTCATATGAGAAAGTAAACTGACATTACAAAAATGCTTTATAAAAATCCAGAAATACCAATTTAGTCACATAGCTTAGCACATAAAAGTGGCCAAACAAGTAAAATTACCTCTACCTGGCAAAGTTGGGAAACAGGACAGGAGTTTAAGAGCTTCCCTAGTGTCTCAGACAGTAAAGAATCAATCTGGAATGCAGGAGATCCAGGTTCGATCCCTAGGTCAGGAGGATCTCCTGGAGAAGGGAATGGCAACCCACTCCAGTATCCGTGACTGAGAAATCCCATGGACAGAGGACTCGCCTGGCAGGCTACACAGTCCACGGTGTCACAGAGAGTCAGACATGAGTGAGCGACTTTCACTTTTTTCACTTTAAGGGGCATATTTATGTTTTTTTTTGAAAGCAGGTGCATGTTTTACACCATGATGATTTTTAATAAAAATAAAATTTGTGTAATTTTTGCTCATTCTGGTCTTAGTATATCCAGGTACCTTTGCAAAAAAATAAAAAAAAACTATCCACGTAATTCTTATGTGCTTGAAATATACTGGCATCTAAATGTGACTCAAACTTTCATTCTTACAATAAAGCTACATTTCTATTCGAGTTTGAATACTGAATTTGCAGGTTCTGATTAGACAAAGAAGAAATCCTTGTAATAGCTAAAGTTTATTCAGTATTTAGTCTGTTTATCTGAAATTGTTCAAAACCCTTTACATTTATCATTTTCACCACTTAATTTTCTAAAATAACCCTCTGAGGCAGGTCTTATTATTACATCACTTTATACACGAGAAAACGGGGGTTCAGAGTTTATGCAGCTTGCCCAGATAAAGTCAGACCTGGGACAGAAGTTTGGGCACTCTGATGCCATGGTTGGCCTCATCCACCCAAAGTTAAAAACCCAACCAGGCTTCATTTCTCTTCTTTGTAACTAAGAAAAACCATACTTTCTTTTTGTTTGCTTTATGAAGGCATAGGTAAACCACTGATAGCATGGATATAGAATAGGATGTAAGAAAAGTGATAAGCAACAAAAGTCGACATTAAAGAGCACCACTCAGGAGAGATCAGGTTCAGCCTGCATTCCACAGCATGACTCTGAAATCTGAAGTCAAAAAAGCCCACTGGGCAGACTCACTCAGACCCAAGAACACCTGCTCAGCAGACTCACCCTTACAGAGAGCTCTTTGCTAGTGATGCTGTCTGCGTGAGGATGCAATGGAAGGACTGAAGAGAAACGTGAAATCATTTGTCCATTTATTCATTAATATGTTGTCAAATTCAGTTTTCTATACACTATGGTGTTTATTCCATTTTCTGTACTATTAGATATACATATTTAAAAAAATATTTAACTTATTTTTATGAAGAAATTAAATACTTTCTGGAAAAAAAAAAAGCGCCATTTTATTATTGTTCTCTAGCAACAAACCTAAAACAAGTCTCAGTCCACTCAGGCAGCTCACTCAAATGCCTCTGTTCGTGGCATTTATCTGAAGACCGGGTTTACAGAGTTCTACTCTACAGAAGGCTGTTTGACCCTGTTACATAGCATACAGTTAAAGAACATTTTTGCAATAAACATGTTTCTCTTTGATATGATACAGAACAAGTTTTTCACACTTCCCAGCAGTCACTCAAATATATTAAAAATGTTTCCGTCTTTAAAAGGCACACACATTTACAGGTTCAAATCTTTATTGTTTTAAAATTCTACATGTCTTTTACAATACAACATTTTGTTATTTAAATGACCTTTAAATGGTTAATGTACAATGAATAATGCTTTTTCTGAAACGGAACCATGAACGACCTCGTCGCTATGATTCTTCTAAAGAGAGTACGAAAGTGTTGGAAGGGGCTGTGCGCCACCTGGAGACCACCCCCAGCACACACCTCCTTGGAGAACCCAGGCGACCATCTGCTCAGAGTGCTTCTCAAGACTGTGAATATGCCTGATCTTAAAGTCAGTCAACTGAAGTAGAGTTCCTTTTTGTTTTGAAACATCAAAGGGCATTTAAAAAAATAAATGAAACAATTTGCTTTAGTAATCTACAGAGGCAAACAAAACCATGATTATCCGCATGCAGGAACACTCCTCTTTAAATAGTTTTGAAGAATGTATACATTTTATAAAGAATGTGTTAAAGAGTGCAAGTCTTCTGATATTGGCTTCACAAAAAGACAAATGCTGGTACAGTAACTAACACGGACTATCTAAGTTCAAGCTAATGTATATGTAACAGGCAATTAGCATGGCTAATCGTAGGCCACAATGCACAGGGTATGCCCTTTGAGAAAATGAACTAGTTTGGTCCCCGTTTCTAGAGTTACTTGGGTAGAAAAAAACAAAACCATTTTAATTCAGCTCAGAGTTTTGATGAATTTATTGTTCCTAAATTGTAGCCAGGTAAAAAGTAAATGATATACACCAATGAAGTGCATTGTCCTGTTGACTTTTATATAAAAAGATGGCCTGCTGTTTTTGGAGTGATGAAAGAGCACTGTTGGACAAACCAGGAAAACGTCACAGAAGGTCTCAATTTCTTCCACAAATTATACTTTCTTATTCCATGACACAGCTTTCACTCTGTAAAACTTTGTCCCCAAAGGAACTTTAAATCTGTTTTGTGCCTAAGACAGAAAGAAAAGGGTGATTAAACCAAAGTGCCTAAGTTCCGTGCCCTCACACTACTCAAAGGTGGATTACTGGGGGGGTCGTTATCATAGGACACCCGCCTCCTCCCCATATGAGTGGAGACTCAGACACTAATACTAGAGGCTAGAGCCAGTGATCACTGATAAAGATACGGTGCCAAGTGAGCCGTATGTCATTACTATGAGCATCAAAGAAAAGTCCAGCACCATCCGGCTCGAGTCCTGCTAGTACACGGGGCACAGAAGAGGGTCGGGAAGCTGCTCACTGGAGGTCACTGAGCCCACAGCACCGATACTGCCAACATCACAGTCAGGCGCATCCTGAGCCAGCAACACTTCACTTGTCTCTCCTCAGTGCGGGGGCACTGAGAGTCAAGACGCATCAGCTCTGCCAGCAGACAGATTCATCACCAGCTCCTTTACTGCGCAAGATGCACCAGCAACTCAACACACAACAGTAAAGTGCTGTAGTTTTCCTGGACAGGTTGACAGTTTGTTGGTAATCTAGCTCTATTTTCAGAAGGCAAGTAACACAAATATTTATAAAACTGCTGGTGCAAACTCACGTTCATGAAACTCAAGGCCTGACTCAAGTGAACTAAAAGGCCAGGACTAGCACTGCTCCTGACTTCTACACGACACAGCCAGAGAACCTTCTTTCAACTCCGGGGTCTGCATCCCACCGTGAAGCTTACCTTTTTGGCCTGGCAGTACTCCTTTTCCATCACTTTTCCAAGGACCCACGGTCTTCGAGACGCACCTGAAGCTATGGAATCAAATCATTAATTTCTTTTTGAAAGTACTATTATAATTACTCATGAAAATCCAACTTCCAGAATCAAAACAGACTAAGGACCTTCTCCCAAGTGAAATCACAGAAATGCAAAATGACTTATAAAACAAAACTGGATTCATTTTACTTTAAGTGCAGATGGTAAGTAAATCAGAAGCCAACAATCTGAGTACAAATCAGGAACAAATAAACCCAGGTATTCTAAGCAGCTCAGCAGTGCCACCTACTGTAAGTGGTGCAGACACATGACCTGTTCTGCTGGTGAAAAGCAGCGTAGAGCTGATTTTCTAGGTTCAAAGCAAAGCACTGCATTTTTAATTTTGGCACCACAATGCAAACAGTCAGTGCAAAATAAATACCTAAGAATGAAAGAACATCTAAAGGGACTACTTATGTGAAGGGAAGGAAAAAAATGTGGAAGGAAACAGGATGAAAAAACTCATGTCACAAGCTGAGAGATACGAGCTCATTCTCTTAAAATTCATCAGAAGTTGTCATTAAAAAAAGTTGATTCCAAAAGTATTTGACCAATAATTTACCTGTTTAGAGTAAAATCTCTGAAATTCCCAAGAGAAGATAAAACTGATTTCATTCTATAAACATTACTTGGCAAGATGTAAATTAGCAGGTCTCCTGAATAAACCATCAGAAACAAACACACAGACACCACCATGTGACACAAAGAACCCCTGGACCACAGGACATGGCGAGTCTATTCTAAGGCCCAGTACAGCACTCCTCAGACAAGTCAGAGTTTCTGAAAAGAATCATCTAACACAGCAGTCCCCAACCTTTTTTTGATACCAGGGACTGGTTTAGTGGAAGACAATTTTTCTACAGACAGGGGTGCAGATGGTTTCGGGATGATTCAAGCACATTACATCTATTGTGCACTTTATTTCTATTATTACTGTATCAGCTCCACCTCAGATCATCAGGCATCAGATCCCGGAGTTTGGGGACCCCTGGTCTAACACTGAAGTCCGAGGAGTGACAAGTACCCCTTGTCAAGGGCATAATACCCTGGTAAAAAAACCATTAAAAAAAAAGAAAGAAAAACTTAAGTTCATGGTTTTCAAGGTACAAAGCTAGTAAATTACACTGAAACTGTCTAGTCTCACTTTCTGTGGTTACACTCTACATAACCCACCAACAACAGCCACAGAGGCAGTGGCCAAGTTAGAGAACTGACATTTGACCATTCCAAACAGGAAGGGAAGGGAAGCCAAGTGAAAGTCGCTCAGTCGTGTCTGACTCTTTGTGACCCCATGAACTACACAGTCCATGGAATTCTCCAGGCCAAACAGGAATATCAAACCAAATGGATACAGTCTTTCTATTCAGGCAAAGTATTTGAGGGTGTCTACTATGTTTTTCTGAGTGCTTTTAAAGGGCAATGTACCAGAAAATTGTAATATACTAACTGCAACTTGGTATATTTTAACAAAGCTCACTGCTTTGAAAAGAAAATGAAAGTACTGACAAGTTTAATAATGAAAAACAAGGCAGAAACACAGAATGACATGTTACACAGAAGAGACATCTTATAATTTAAAAGAATTTATTTTCGCCAAAACAAGGAAAGTGCCCTTATAAACCAACGAGCACGTTATATTCAAGGTTACATAGGTATGAGCATTTTAACAGTACAATCCTGCTGTCGCCAGGGCATGAGATAACTGACTCGACTGCGTTAGCTACACTCAGGCTGAACTGTCAACAGAACCCAGAAAAATAATCTGGATAATGCAGACCGAATAAAAACAGATAAACAAAAAAGCAGATGGAAGCAGAGCTCTCTCTTGCCTGTGCAACTCTGACACAGTTAGACAAGCACACACTGGGTTATGTCTCAGTGTGACACTTACCGCCCTCTCCCGGCCTGAGGTCCAGGGCGGGCAGGGACTCCGCGTGCAGGAAATACAGGGTGGGGCTCACCGTGAAGAGCACGTAGTTGTCGTGGCGCTCGTCCAAGATGATGAGCACCAGGTCACCCACCTGGAAACTGAGCAGAGGAGCAGCTTCAGTCGCCTGAGAAGCCACCATCTCCCCCTCAACGCTCTGCTCGCGGACTCTGCAGGGCCCAACCAGTTCAGCTATCAATGCAACAGCAGATGTCTCAGCTACATGACTGCTCATGCAGCTGCTCACGCGAGTGCTGGACATACACATGTGTTTAAAGGGTAACACCAGCAACTGTCAGAGACATACTCTGCTGGTTAAGAAAACAGCCACACACACGCACGCGCGCACACACACACACACAGTAATTAAAAACACACACACACACACATACAGCTTGGATGAGGAGGAAAAAAAATACCCAAGTTCACCTAGTTACAGGAAGAAGGTACTCCCTACTATTTTACAACAATGCACACAAATAGAGGGAGCAAACGCATAGTCACAGTAAGGAGGGAAGCGCTAACTTGTCCAACAGTGCTGCTCCAGGCTCTGAGGAGAGTCCCCTCAGTCTGGAAGAAGAGGCAGTAAGGAGACCAGGTATGATGGCCTGGGGTTTCAGATGGTGTCTGTCTGTCTCCTCAGGGTCCTTCAGAATTGTCTTCGCCATACCAGTTCAAAGTTAATCTGGATCTCAGACAATAGTGGTCCTGAACCTGATAAATCATTAACATCACTAGGGAAACTCCACAAAGATAAGTCTCTCCTTCATTAACTGTTTATCTCACAATTAACTGCCTGCCTAAAAGAATAGGACCAGACACGTTCTGGACAAGCATCAGAAGACAACACCTCAAAAGGGAAGGTGGGCTTCTTGGAGATGGTGTTTTTGTTTTAAGCTCATCTCTCTCATTTTTGAAAAATTTTAAGTTGATTTGACTTGACATACAGCTGGTAGGGAAAGACAGATACACCCAGCCCTTTCAAATCATTCAGTTTAATGTCAGTAACCCAGACATTTGGTTGATAGATCTATTAGAGACAAAACAGAAAGTCTTGTTTATTTTTTAAGTCAGTGCATTATTGATGTGTAGCATATCAATAAAACAAAGTCTGAGAAATAAACAGAAGAAGAAACACTGCAACTTAAAAAATCAAGAGTCTCCAATCTAAAATGAAAAAGATGAAGGTGGTAGAAGGGATTTAAAAGAGGTGGCAGCAACTGAAGAGGCTTCAGGAATGCAATGTAAGTGACAATTAAAGCTAGGACAGGAAGGACTTCCAATACAATCCCAATGTCCTCAAATCCCAATGCAGGAGACACAGGAGACCCACGTTCGATCCCTGGGCGGGGATGATCCCCTGGAGAAGGAATCCAATATCCTTGTCTTGGGAAAGCCCATGGACAGAAGAGCCTGGTGGACTACAGTCCAAAGGGTCAAGAAGAGTTGGACACGACTGGGCACAACAACATCCCCAAACTAATACAGAAAAACCTTGCTTTTCAATTAAAAAAATATTAATTATGAATGAATATATAACATTCTGCTGACTGAAACTGAGGTTGAAGGGCTACAGGCACTGAAACACATTTTCATGGTACTATTCAATTTGGCAATTCTTTTTCACAGAAAAAAAAATCATAAGAAACAAACACAATACTTACTCTCTAATGGCTATCTTCTCAGAATGCCTCAAGGATACGGAAGACATGCTCTGAGACATCTGGAACAGAACAGTTCGAAGCTTACATGAGTCAAGTGCTCTCTCCGAGCACTTTCTAGGCCTGACTGCAAACACTTCTTCCACTATAATGTGCAGTCATGTCTGCGTCCCAGCTTTCAGGGCCCAAACTCCCATGCTTCATTAACATAATGCCTTTCCTTTAACAGTTACTTTCAGTGTACAAATTTACCTACACTTCTACTTATGCTATTCTTAATCAAATTTGGCTGGATTAAAAACTGGATATAGAATTATTTTATCAATAAACAGATACTTAACCCTAACAAATATCAGAAGGAAGGAGCTGATGATTTCAGTAAGAGTTTACAGCCCACGATTCTGAGTGAGGAGCAGCCCAGGAAGGGCTGCTGACCATCCTCCCCTGCAAGCATCCAGGTGGAAGTGGGCAGGGCTAACCGGTCTCAGTCGGGCTTCAGCCCACTTCTCACACTGTGTTACTTGATACAGGGGACGTGGGTCCCAAAGTCTGGGGGCCAGAAAGGATGGCAGGGATACCTAACCCTCCCAAGCAGAGTGGCCCAACTCTAGTCACACAAACCAAGCGCAGTGGACACAGTGACGACGCCCTCCAAGCAGAGTGTCCTCCCCCAGGGACTCAGTCCAGAGCACATGGGGGGCTGCTGTGGCAGCAACTTCTCCACATCTTCCTGAAAGGATGTGCTTTACTTACACAAACAGCAAACAGCCTTAAAGCTGCTGTGGTCATAAGTTCAGGACTGAGAGTTTGGCAGTTGTGGAAATAATGTGGAAGTTTTGCTACTCAAGTTAAGACAGGCACGTGCAAGAAACTGGATGCTTCCTTACAAGACACTTTACTTTAAAATAACTCCACTCTAATCAGTGCCTTAAGGTTTTCAACACAGGCCTCAAACTGCTCCCACTTTCTCATAAATTGTAATCATTAGAATATGAAAAATGAAGCAACTGCTTTATTAAAGCACTAAGACTGACTTGTAAAACTGACTGGTCAACGAAACCTACCAGGCACGAATTAATCAAACCATACAACTTTCTGATCTTCATAATTAAATGTGACACAAACAGTTTAAATGTTAACATCAACTGGGCGAGAAACCTTACCAGTCTCTGATTTAACCGCTTGTTCTCTTCTTCTTTCAACTGTAGTGTCTGCAGAAAAGAGAAAGAGACCATGGTTTATGCTCATAAATACTCAAATCCAAACACAATGGACTAACGCTGATCTCTAGTATAAAAAGATCTTGGGGACATTCTTTTCTAGGGAATCTCTCCAACTGTTTTATTTACTGGCATAAAAGACAATTCGAATAATTTTTAGGTATACTTCCGTAAGTCAGGTGTTCTCAAAGTTTAATCTGCATTAGAAGCCCTCGAGCACTTACAAATATAAACTATCGAGATCTGTCGCCAGAGGCTGTGTTAGGAGGTGTGGCCCAGGAGGTGGGACCCACAGTCACTACACACAGGCAAGCAGACGTGATGACCCATCACTAACAAGAGCACAGGGCAGACCCGAGCAGCGAGAGCACGTCTCTGCAGTTCAGACTCCGAATGCTCAGATAGTTATCTTGTGGAGAGCAAAAGAAACTTAAAAATTTTCAAAGCCTAAGCAATGAAAAGTGCTCTATGAACAAAGAAAGCCAAGTCTGCAACTAAGAAACCCCTATTGCCATTTTTTTCTCTTCACCTCAATCAATCCCTATTAAAAAAACCTAACTTTTCTTCATTATTCACATATTCTATTTTTGCCCCATTTTGGAAAATACTTAATACTTCATTTCTGAAAATTAGTATGCAGAATTCACACTTAAACTTTGTTGCTGAATCCTGAACTGTTACCAGCCAACAGGATCAGAGATGACAGAGCTTCTCAAAAATAACCACAAAATAACCATTAAACAGATCTAACATATAAACACAACAAAGCCTGTTCTCATGTAAGGTCGCTTCACTGCGATCCAGAGTGAAGGCCTTTACCCACTGTGCTTCAACACGGACAAAACGCACTTACTCGTTCCAACAGCATTATCCGCTGTCTTTCTTCAGAGAGCATGTGGACGTTTTCTCTAAGAGAAAATGACTTACTTTAGCCATATTGACAAATAAAACTGTAACATGCTTAGAATGCACAATGAGGTGGTCTGAGACACGTGTATTATGCAATGCTAATCCACAGCCCCCTCATCTCACATGACGACTCCTCCCTGTACCCACAACCCTGGGGGAACCACGCTCCTCCTCTCCACTTCCACCTGTATGACTTTCATTTCAGATTTTACGTGTAAGTGACCACTCCATCCACCTTGGCCTCAGCCCCATAAACACACCGAGCCTCTGGTAATCCCTGCTCCCAGAGGCCACGGGCTCAACCCTGGAACCCCTGCAGACACCAGTGTCTGGCTACCCGCGGACATTGCAGGGACACCAAGGCACCCTGTCAAACACGCCCATATGGGCTCCCACAGATAACCAGTGATGTTAACACAGGCTATGCTATAAACAATCCACCGGGTCCACAGGCTACAGTCACCCCCAGGGCTGCCCAGCCCTTCCACCCTCAGTGCTGGCTGGCCATTCCTGAACAGGAGGACGGAGCACTCACTGGACAGACATCGTGCTGGTCTCCATGGCTGGGTCTGGCCTCCCCTCACCAAGGGTGTCCAGGGCCTCCACCGGGGGCTCAGGTGCACAGGCCCCGTACAACTCGGGGGCTGCAGCCACACCAGGGGACGGCACGAAGGCACTGCCCCGCAGCCGGCTGACCTCCTCTTCCAGTCGCTTCTTCTCCTCCAGCAGACGTGCGCGGTCCTCAGACAGGGACTCGATCAAATCTGCAGCCGGGGATGGGACAGAGTTACCCACGGCGTGCGCGGGTCAGAGCCAAAGATGCTGCACTCCTGAGGCCCACTCACCTTTGTCCCGCTCCTGCTGCTGCATTGTGCTCTTGAGCTTATCACTGAGATCATTGATTATGTTTTCTTTCCTCATTTTCTCTCTTGTTAAAACAGTGTTGAAATTGGTCTGGAACAACAGAACGAGAACCACTCACACGATCTGCATGCACAGCACAGTGACAGACACAAAAAAACACACTACATCTATTTCTGGTGGTATGTCTCAACATGGAGAAGAAAAGTATCATTCACAAGGTGACATTTACTTTTAAATAAAAATGCCACCTCATCACATGGATAAGAATTAACAGCATACAATTTAGAACAAAATTTCACAGCGTAGAGAGAAGAAACTCAAATATTACCTATGTAGTAGTATAAACACTTTCATTTGCAAAAATTAATGTGATGTAAGGACATTAAATGACTTTGACAAGATCAGGGAGGAAGCTAGGAAGTCAGGAACAGAATTTACATTTCTTCATTTCTAAACTAGGACTGTTTTCTTTTTGAAATACTCATGTGAAATAATGACCATTAAAGAGAACATGCTTTTAAATATGAAGAAGGTATTTAGCAAATACCACCAGGATCAATGTAGGAAAAGTCACACTTAAGACAGCAAAAACCTCAGCTACACAGACACACTTGTTAACCTTCTCAGTCCGGGAATCCACACACCTGCTGCTCAGCGATCAAAGATGTTCGAACATTCTGCATCTCCTCATTCTTCCTTTTCTCCTGCTCTTCAAGTTGTTCTAGAAACTTAGCTTTTTCTTCCTGGAGCTTTTCTTGAAGTTCAGCAACTAGGCTTGAAGAATCTTCTCTGGTAGATTCCATGGCATGACTTTAAAAATTAAATACAGTATTACATTTTCCCCCCAGTATTACAGATATAATCACAAGCATACCAAGTATCATAATTAGATGACATCAGAAATGCTAAACATCTTCCTTTAACCTAACAGTAGTTAACTTGTGTTAAAAGATCTTTCTATGTCAACTCTCGTTTTTTATCCACCAGCAAAAGAGAAACAAGTGCCAGGGAAAAGCCTAATACAGACCACATACTCCCAGCAGTGGGGCTGAGTGCTTATATCCGATATTCAGGATAATCAGTTTCTACAGCAAAAGGCAACACTGTCAATGTAAAAATCAATATACTGCAAGAGCTCAGCTTCAAATTATAGTTTTACCTTTCCTGTAACTGCCAGACACAGGACTGAGAGTTGAATAAAAATACACCTGCAGAACACATCTGTTGAAGAGTTTTCATTTTTTAAACAGGCTTTGGTATATTTTGTTAGCTAATGAGTAGGTAACCCTAAACTAAAGCGAAACTTAAATGCGTACACAGCAAACTGACATATGCCTGAATTCAGATTCATTTCTCTCAGAACTTGCTCACCTCCAAGGGGTGCTAAGGGGCTGAGAGGCGAGGTCGGCAAGAAAGCACAAGCCCAGGCTGCTGGTTATTTTATCTGCTTTCAACCTCACAATCTTCTACATCAGAATGCTTGTCAAGAGGTAGATAATCTCATCCAAGGTGTTAAAATATCCCCGGCTCAGGAGAAAGACTGTAAACATTCCCACACTATCCTAGCAACCAAGTCAGTGGAGGGTTTTAAATGTACATTTATTTATTCAATTTAAAAGGACACTTCAGTGTTTTTCAAAGTTTCTCCTTCAGGGCTGGGGAGGGGTGGATTAAAAATCACAGGCAGCATCATTTCAAGGTCACTGAGGAGCCAGGATGAAGCCAGGGACTTTGCTCACTAAGAAAACGGACTTAGGATAAAATAAGCTGTACGCAGGGCTTACATGTGAGCAACTCTTCATACTGCCTGCCTAATGTCTACTTTGTGCAAGTTTAAGTGACACGCCTTGAAGAAGTACCCCTACAGTTACAGGGTAAGCCAACTATTGTGGGGAAAACAAAAAGCCAAGTTCCAGGCAGGGCAGAGGGAAGAGAATGAGGTTAGAGGCAAGGGGGCGGCGGGTCACAAAAGTCTAACGTCTGGACTACTGTAATATACCAGATGAAGAAGCAATAAAGTCCTGTTATACAGGGAACTCTATTCAATATCCTGGGATATCCCTTAATGGAGAAGAATATACATGTTTAACTGCATCACTTCGCCACACAGGAGAAATTAGGATAACAATGTACATCAACTATTAAAATGTTAACTGTGTCCAACTCTTTGTGAGTCCATGGATTGCAGCCTGCCAGGCTCCTCTATCCATGGAATTCTCCAGGCAAGAATACTGGAGTGGGTAGCCAATTCCTTCTCCAGGGGATCTTCCGACACTGCAGGCAGATTCTTTATGTTCTGAGCCATGGGGCTTCAGATTATACTTGCGTCAATGAAATACATTTTTTAAAGTTATAAACAAACTAAGTCCCTGGCAATCCAGTGGTTAAAACTCCAGGCTTTCAAAGTAGGGAGCACAGGTTTGATCCTTGATCAGGGAACTAAGATCTCACATGTGCTGGCATGACCAAAAATAAATTAATTTTTAAAATTAAACAAAAAAAAACAAAAAGGAATTGGCAACTACTTGAGCTATCAGGGCAAGACATAGTGGGCAAGCTATCAGGGGTGTGAGCCATGAGAACCCACAGCTTGTCAGTACAAGATTTCTAGGTGTACAGCAGTTCAGGCACACGGGTCGGCCTGTCCAAGGTAAGGGTGAGGATTTCTGAGACCCAGAGGCAGGACAGAGCACATCTGAGTTGCTGCTCCAGCTTCTCCACCGGAATACCTGTGCAGCCCCTGCTGTGGAAGCATTACCCCCTACCCTACCCCCCCACCCCGGCCCCCACCAGTGCAGCTGCTCTGCCAAAATGGACACTGAATGGAGCTTTGGCAAGTCCTACGGGAGAACCACGGTTGAGGCCCTTTGGATTCTGAAGCAGGGAACCTGGCTTTAGGCTTGTAGCTGGTCTGTGGAGACTGACCCCTGCCAGGGTCTCCTCAGTTACCATAAAGTGGACACAGCCTCACTCCTGGGGCAAGGACACTCAGGTGACACAGTGGACATAAGGTGGGGTCCACACAAGTCCCGACAGCACTGGGCAGGTACAGAGGGGCTTCGGTTCCCCAACGGCAGCCACGGCGAGCCTGCAGGAAGGATGCTGCAGGAGGGCCCGGTTTCCAGAGGATTCTCAGAGGACTCCAAAGCACGATGAGAAGGGGCAGAATAAGAGGGGGTGCAATGTCTGGGCAGTACCCCATGAGGACCACCATCTCTGACCGAACACTGTGCACCATACCTGGAGGACCCTGGTGCCACCAGCCTCCCTGGCCTTCTGCAGTGACTGCCTCGACCTCTGCATCCCCCAGGCTCTGAGGACACTCAGAGGTCCAATTCCTCTAAGAGCCTCCAATCCCTCCAGAAACCATACAGAGCTTCTGTTTTCAAAACAGACTTGGAGGTTCAACTGTGCGCCAGGTTATGAACAGTATACAGCAGATAGTCAATCACAAGAGACTGGGTAAAAGTGGTAAGAAGCAGCTGGAGGTTAAATTACATAAAGCACATAAACCTATACAGATACTCTCTTGGAAGAATTAATGATAGAACCAATTAATGATGCTCTAGAAATTGTTTATTAGGCCACAAACCCCCTCAATAAATTTTAATGAGTAGAAATATCAAAGTCCATTTTCTCTGATCAAAGGCAGTAACATCAGACAACAATAATAAAAAGGCAAAAAACCCCACCACTGTATAAAACCCAGAATTTAACATTATCTTTTGAATCACAGAAAAAATAACTGAGATTGTAATATCAGAAAATAACAACCAAGAAGCTACAGTCGCAACCTGGACGTTTCTAACTGCTGCTCTTTTATACATACATACATGATTTTAAAAGAATGAAAATCAGTAACTTTCAAATGAAGAATTCAGGGAACAAACTACAAATAAACCGAAAGGAAATTTATATGTTAAAAAAGGGGGAAAAGATCCTGAAAACATTTGAAATTTTCAAAACTTTTTTGTCGTGAAATCCAAAATACGAATCCATTTTTAGAGCCCATCCCAGTGGATTTACAGTCTGTTATTTCTTTCAAATGTTTTTAAGTAACATGGACTACTTTAAAAAGGACATTTTTACTTCACAAGTATCTCAATGGTTACTTTTACCTAAGGTAAATGAGGAAATTAAGGTACTGTGATTACACACACAATTAAAATTTGAATCACCAGACTTTAGTTTTATGATTACAGACTGAAGTTCTTTCTTACCTTTTTGCTAATTGACTCTCAAGATGTTTAACTTTCTCTAACAACTCTTTCTCAACAGCTTCTCTTTCCAAGTGCATTTCTTTTCTGGCAGTCTCAATAGCAGCTTTTTTTTCACAATTAAGCCTCTCAACTAGCTGTTCTCGGTCCCGTTCCTGTCTCATGACAAATTCCTCTTTGTCTTTCTCTAGCTTCTGGATAATAGCTTTGTACATATCCTCTTGCTGAGAGATTTTCTCATCTTTTTGTATTTCAAGAGCACTCAATTCTGAGTCCAATTTACTCTGCAGTTCAGCTAATTCTTCTTTCAGGCCTTTTTCTATTTCAAATGCTTGCTGATACAATGATGTCATTTTGTTTAAATCAGTTGTAAGCCTATCAGATTCTTCTTCGTGTCTACTAATTAACTCAGAAATGCACTGATCTTTTTCAACTGTCATTAAAGTTCTCAGCTCTGCCAAGCCCACCTGATAATTTTCGTTATTGTCGTGAATCTTTTGGTTTAGTTTACTGATCTCTGCTCTCAACTGTTCGGTCTCTTTTTCAAAGAGAGACTGCAAGGTCTTCTTCTCCTGGGTTCTGCTTTCTTCCAGCAACATTTTTATCTCATCAGTTTCTGCTTCCTTCAGAGCCAACTCCACCTCTAACTTACATCTCATGTCCGACAAATCCGAAACCTTGAGCTTTAACTCCTGGAGCTGCTGCTCCTTCTCCTGGATGACTGCGGCATGAGAATCTTGGATCTGCTCGATCCTCTGCTGGTTTTCCATTTCTAGTTTCTCCAAGCAGAGCCTGTGCTCACTCATGGCCTTCTCCAACTCCTGTGTGTGACGGACCTGTAGTGTGTCCTCCAGCTCCTTCAGATGACTCTGCTCCAGGCGCTGGAGCTCTACCCGCAGTAGCTGGAGCTTCTCGTCATTCTCCACGTGGAGCTTCCTCAAGTCCTCCAGCGCAGCCTCGCGTGACTGCCTCAGTGCTTCCACCTCACAGTGCTGGCTGTGCACTGTGCGCTCCATCTCGAGCAGCTTCTGGTCCTTCTCTTTCTGCAGGCAGATGATGGCTTCCTTCTCGTGCTTGACCAGAGCGAACTCGTTATCCTTGTTCTGCAGCACCTCCTCCAGGCACGCCAGGTCCCCCTGCAGCTTGGTGATCTTGCTCTTGTTCTCTTCACTCTCCTTCACCAGGGTAGCGAGCCTGCCCTCGTACTCGCTTTTTAAAGACTCTAGTTCTTTTTGATGTTTTTCATGTAGTGTTATTTCCAAAGAGTGTTTTACTTTGTCAATAATGCTTCTTATTTCTACTGCTGTACACTGCAAGGAAATGGCAAAGTCGCACTGTTCCTTCTGCACGAACGTCCGGAAGTGGCAGAAGTCCTCCTTCAGGGTTTGAATGCTGAGGTGCGAGTCGTGGGCAGACGCGCGGCACCTCCCCAGCTGGGCGCTGAGGGACGCGCAGTTGCCCGGGTCCTCCTGACCAGGGGCCCTGGTGTCCTGCATCCGCCTGCTGTCAATGGCGTTGATGACAGAGGAGTAGAGGGACTCCACCATCATCTCCGGGCTCTGCGGGTCGCTGATGGGGTTTGGAGATGACAGCTGCTCCTCTATGACAAACTCGTTCACCGCAGACATAAAGTCCGACTCAGGACTTTCTGCTAGTGAATCCAAGTCTAAGGAGGCCTGGTGGAGAGTATGCTCTATATTTGGATGGGGAATAGTCTCAAAGTCGAACGTGTGGGCATCAATGCTGTCTGGTGACAGCTCCTCTAAGGGGCAGACCGCAGGACACAGGGGATCCTGCACGGCAAGTGGAGGCGGTGTCCTGGGTGAGGTAGCGGTTGTGATTCCTGTCGTGCTTTCCAGCCGGGGCGAGGAAGCCGACTGCGGGGACGTCTGACTCGCAGAGGCCTGGAAGAGAGAGGGACAGGCTGACCAAGCTGCGACACCACAGGCATGCACGCTAACGGGGCAAACTACTGCAAAGAACTGGATTTGCCTTTTGTTCACTCAGCAGGTCTGTAATGGTCTGTGACATTTCATCCAAACTTTGTGCTGCTTTTACCAAATTATGCAGAGCGAGTACATGCTGGTGGAGAGGTTCAAAGTCACAAAGTAAGGGAACCCTGAAACAGAGCAGAACCAAATTAGACTTCTAATTTCTTAATGAGAAAGGGGTAACTACAACCAAATATTGTAATCTGTGCCCAAAATGATTCTCTATCAATCAATACCAAACAAGTTTAAGAAGACTAACACTTCCATGTAACAACACAGATTACTATCAGAAAAAACTAATTTCATGTAAGGCATTAATTTTCTTCTCCTTTATCGCCTTCGTTTTCTGATCTTTATTTTCTAATCATCTTTATATTCCCCGTAAGCTTCCCAAAGCAGCCATGAAAGAACCAGCCCATCATGAAATCCTCCTCTGTTCTGGAGTCCCCTGCGAGCACTGGTGCTCTTCCCACCACCCAGGACAGTGAGAAGATCCCAAAGTGGGAACTACAGGCATTTACCTGAGGAATGGCTGAACTTCAGAAGGACAAAATGATTGCAGAAACTGTAAATCTTTTAATGAAATATCTGGAAGTTCACAGTCAAACTTTCGAGGCTTCTGTGTCTATATATATATAAAAAAATTAACAAAAAATATACAGGATAATTCTATGATTTCTTACTATATATTGACTATATTTACTATATTTCTTGTTATAAATACTTCATTTCTTACTATATAATTCAATACAATAAGTAATTAAAAATGCTTCAAATGATCTACTCATCACATAGAAACCAACTACAAATGAAGGACTGCTCAATGAGAAGACCATCTCCCGAGTCTCAAACAACAGGGATGCCGGGCTTGCTCCCTCTCTTCTCTGCTCTCAGCATCTTTTCACAGGAACACTGCTGTTCCCATCTACATTAAAGGAACCCATCTGTCTTGCTAGCACACAGGCCTCAGCACAGTCCTGAGGCCCACCCTTGCCCTCCATCTACTTTTGTCACCACTGGTGTGTGGTGCTGTTTTAAGGCAGCAAAGACTTTCTTTCTAACATAAAACTTCCTTCCATACCCTTTACTCCAACTTTTCATTACATTTTCCTAAGTATGAAATCTTAGTCAATTGCAGCTTCTTAAAAAAAAAAAAATCACCTACCATTCTTTTTATTATAGCTGAGAAATGCAGCTTTTAAGACAAGACCATGGCCTTAGTCATGACTTATGCAGAGATCCCCAGTAAAGGCGTGTGTGTAGGAAACCCTGCCCATTTGCAGACACATTAAAAACACAACGTCTACAGCCCCAAGGAACCCTGTAGCACGAAACACGAGTGACGGTGAAACAGTGTGTGTGAGGAGAAAACGTTTGTGAGGAGAAAACAGACAGACAGCATTTCCAAAACTTACTTGACCAAGGAATTGTGTTTTTTTTTTTTTCATTACAACTAGTGGTCCCATTCTGGTTTAGAAATACAGGGACCTTATATTTCATGGCTTCAATGAAGATGACCTGATTGGGAATCGTCCAACATGAATGAAAGAAAGGGAAGCTGGGGGGGAGGGCGGGAAGGAGAGGAGGAGGGAGAAAGACCCAGTGAGGAGAAGAGACTCCATTCCCACCTCTCTCAACAGTGTCCTACGACATCACCGTTCTGAGCAGAGAAGACTCTTGACCAAAAACTATGAACTCAGAGTCAAAAACACTGTTATTTTGATTAAAAATTTGTTTCTGATAAATATCTCCACTTCTGAAATACAGGTCTGAACACACAGGACTTAGTCATGTTAGAAAATAAATACGTACACAAAAGGATGGGGGCCAGGAGTCCAATCCCCTGAACAGACGATTTCTTAGAAAAGACTTCCCTGTGTAAAGAGATTAACATGCAGTTACTCTACAACTCCAGCTGCATAATGTACTCATAACTACAAAATAAAACCAGCACTTTTTCTTAAAAAATGTAAGTTATCAATAAAGAACACTTACTAAACAATTTCCCAAAGGATTCCCTTTTTGACTTCTCAGCCTCATATAATTGCTTTCCGTCCTTGACTAAAGCACTGGCCCACTGAGGAAAGGAGAGCACGTGTTAGCATCAGCACCAACTCACTGAGGCCCAGACACAGTAAACAGTTCAGCCTGCGTACCTCCCTGTAGTGTTTTATGAACATTTTTCTCCTGACAACCTCAACAACAGCTAAGCAGTACATCTGAGGAACTGTGCTCAGAGCTTCTACGATCTTGACTCTTTCTAAGAGCTCGATAACCAGGCGGAGCAAAGCCTGCAACTTCTCTCCATCCTGATCAGCGTGGAGCATCACAAAGCAACACCACCTGCAGAATGAAATCGAGATGCACAGACTCTTAAAAACCATCCGTGCCGTGGTCGTCAACCGATGAAGTACGTCAGTATGATAATAAAATCACACCATCACTTGGGAGAAATACAAAACATCAACTCTCAACACCCCAAACCAGCTGCCTGAGAACGACTTACTTGAGTCTGACATGAAGGTTATTTGCGAGCTCCTGTTTGGCAGTGGTGCACTTCTGTTTAATGTCCAACAGCTTTCTATGGTTTTGCAACATAATCATCAACTGATTTGCATGACTCAGGCACAAATCAGGTAGCACAGATGCATCCTTCAAGTTTTCAGCTCTCATCTGATTAGCTAAAAATCCCTTTGAGAGAAAACATTTTAAAGGATATTAACTTTCATTAAAAACATGAACATTTAAGAGGAAAAGCTTCATATTAGACACAAACTGTTCTCCTCTCAAATAAGATTTTAAAATCTCCTACTTTTCTGAATGTAGTAGATAGGTCCATAGCAAAGATTCAGAGTTTTTAAGAAATTTATGCTTATCTCATTCTGTTCAATTTTCATGCTTTAAAAAAAAAAGAGAGAGAGAGAGAGATCCAGGAAGATAAAGCAACCTGTCCAAGGACACAGCAGGCAGATGAGAACCAGAACCTGTGACTGTAAACCCCTGCTAGGCTGCTATACAGTCAGAGCACAAGGAAGTCACACAGGGCCATTGACTTTACAAGATTTAATCTAATCAGTGATACTCAACAGTATACACTTCTCCCAGTAAAGTAACCATCGGTTGACTACATCACTCATTGAAAAACCATTCCCCACTCCAGTTGTCCTGGGCTGTTGTACCTTATTCCACTTTCCTGTGTGCATGTCTTCAGAACAATGATTTCCACAGTACTATTTTGTAGGAAACATAATGACTAGACTCTTTTCTTAGCTATCCTATTTTCACAAGGGAGCCTTGCATCTTTTTGTTAGGTAAGGATTGTGCTTAGGCTGTAGATTAATTCAGACACGTGTCAAATCCAACAGCAAACAATTAAAAAAAGTAAGTCTAAAGACATCTTGAAGAGACATCTTGATGAGTCAGTGTAGCTGTCACTACAGCTTTCTTCTTGCTCTATTTACTGAACAGTTAACATGCTAAGGAAGTTTTGGGGTGTGTACATCCATGTTACTGTCACACCTGCTGCCATACACAATCGCATCTGTAGGGCTCAAGCTGAGACAGCACACATAGCTTCTTTCCGTAGTTCTCTCTCTTTACTGTTTCATGTTTTTTTAAACATCATGAATGTAAATTTAGGTTTAAATGATTTGTTAAAGTCAAGATGGTTCAATATCTGAAAATAAGACAATTTTAATAATAATAATGTTATATTTTATTTTTCTTCCAATATGTTGCATGATGCTTTTTCTGTAATTTAGTTAAAAAAAAAAACACACAAAAACCTACTGCTTTAATCTCCTTTGATAAAATCTTAAGAGGTTTTCAATACTTTTTACTAAATCCAAGGGAAATACTGCATCAATCCACAATCCATGGAGTGCAAGCTCAACGCAGGAGAAATACAAAGAAAGCCACAACTCGCCACGTCACAAACTGCTAAAATCCAAACCAAAGGCAAACGGCTACAAGTGAATCACTAACAGCCTAGAATTCTCTATCAACAGAAAATATCCTTGAGAAACAAAGGATTTTCCAATGACAAAACCTGAATTGACCACAAGCTGGAAATACTAAAGAATACCTTACTGTAGAAAAGTAGTGTAAGTTGCTCAGTCATGTCTGACTCTTTGAGACCCTGTAGCCTGTCAAGCTCCATGGGGATTCTCCAGGCCAGAATACTACAGTGGGTAGCCTTTCCCTTCTTTCTCCAGGGGATCTTCCCAACCCAGGGATCTAACCCAGGTCTCCCACATTACAGATTAATTCTGTACCATCTGAGCCACCAGGGAAGCCCATTTTTAATGTATGATAGACTTTAATACATCAAAGATAAATGTATCATTTAAAGGGAAGACTGCTAATACATTAAAAAGACAATATATTATGACCACAATGAACGTATTCCAAGAATCCAAGGATGGTCCAAGATTAGAAATAGAATGTACCTTCCTTAACCTTATAAGGCTTTCTAATAAAACAAGGGAAAAAAAAAAAAAACCAACCTACTACAAACAAATGTCAACCATTTCCCACAGATCAGGAATTAACCAAGGACGGACAGTATAACATCTATCAATACTCAGCACTGCATTGGGTGGGGGTGGCGTGGGGTGGGGACCCATTCAGTGCAAACACAAGATGAAGAAATCAGTTAAGGGGGCTGGATCCAAAATTAAGGGAAAGGAAAACAGAATCTGGTAGTTACAAGATGAATTCAGTCCGTAAACTATAAAAACATTATAAATATTTCCAACATGTTTAAAAATTACAGAACGTCACCACACGGGGAAAATGTCCAGGTCAGTCACTCTACAATCCCACCACCTTCTCATGGCTATAACTCTAATCTGGTATCAAAGTTCTTGGAAGTGAAAGTAGAGTCATGTCCGACTCTTGGCGACCCCATGGACTATACAGTCCCTGGAATTCTCCAGGCCAGAATACTGGAGTAAGTAGCCTTTCCCTTCTCCAGGGGATCTTCCTAACGCAGGGATCGGTCTCCCACATTGCAGGCGGATTCTCTATCTGATTTCTTGGAACACGGCATTGAACTAGACCTCCTAAGGCTCCCCATTTTCCTGAGGCGAGAGCAGGAGGTGCTCAGGGATCACGGACAGGGGCTGTCGGCGTGTGCAGGGCTCCCTACCGCCCAGTGCAGCCTCAGCTCAAACCTCTGAACAAGAGGAACCAGCCTCCTCCTGTCCTACCAGAACCAGTAAGACCACAGTTAACAGTACTCACGGGTGACATGGGAACACAGGGCACAGCAAACGAACAGTGCATATAAAAGACTAGTCTAGAAACCACAAATCCCCTTTTCTGAGAGAGGTCTGCAGTCTGCAGTAAGCACCTGAGCGAGTTCTTTCTGCTCATTGACCAGTCGGCCGCAGCTGGCAATCATCTGGTCCAGGGCGTACAGCCGGTCCTCCAGGCCCTTGATGGCTTTCATGTTCTGATTATCGAGATTGGCAATAGTCTGACGGCATTCTGCCATAAAGGGTCGAATGATCCGGGGATCAAGCTGAGTGACATGGAAATATGTATGAATGAAATTTTCAGCCAAGAGCTTAAAATACATTTCACACTATTTTGACCTACAACTTCAAAAAAAAAAAAAGTGACAGTAAAGATTATAGAAAAGTGGAAAAATGAGAAATCAAGATTATAAATATAATCTTGATATAATCTTATAAATATAATCTTGACCATAAGGTCAAGAACAGGGTAATTACAATGTTACAAAAACACAATTACTACTGATTATATTGGGATACTTAAGAAGCAATCTAGTTCCAGGCACACACCTTTCAACTCAAGCCACAATTCATTTAATTCTCAACAGCCCACCAAAAATGTTATTTTCAAGCTCTTATGAAGTAGGGCAAAATTAGTAACAAAAACATATTCTTTGGTCATTACCTGTCTAATCAATCCAACCTCCCCCCTAAAACATATCAACATCTTCAAACCTCCCTCCCCTGGGCAATATCTTTATTTTCAGGTTGTACTCCTCCAGCAATGTTTCATCACCTATACTTTCTTGCTGTATAATCTCTCTTGTTGCTGGACTTTAATTCTCCAAGTTTCCTGGAATTTATGTAATTCAAGGAACCCAAACATTTCTCTCCACCTGCTCGTCTCCCCTTGGAAGAACACTGTACATTGGTGTCTTCCATGCAGATGGCCCTGCACTGGCTGCTCTCAGGGCCCACACGTGGCCCACCGGAGACCACCTCCTCCGGTTTCAGGGTCCCCTCCGCTGGACCCTGCTCCTCTTCCGCCTCCTCCATAAACAGGAGATCCTGGGGGGTTCTGTGCGGTGGCCCATTTCTACTGCTTCTCACAGGTTTCAGCAGTGACTGTAACCAGAATAAGGTAACTCCCAACCTTTTCCAACCCTTTATCTTTCCACCAGTGTCTCCAGTCCATGTTTCTGCCTGTCTGCTACCATCTCAAAGTGGACATCAGCCACAGTCACTGACTCATTAGAGTTGTCCTCTGCTCACGTTCCTAAAGATTCCTTCTGCCCAGAGACACAGAGCTGCAGACGAATGAATCCTGAGTTTCTTCAGCTAGGTCTCTGTTCATGCTGACTGCCCTACCAGCTACTGAAGCCCACCTCTGCTCACTGTGAGCAGTCCCGTCAAACACATCTTCCCTGAACACTAGCAGCTGAGTGACCATAAATTATTTATTTTTGGTACAGTGTTCAGCACGCTGACAACACATGTAAGCAATTATAAATGAACTATTCTACAGTTAGAGAATTCAGTGTAGTCATAAGCAGCTGCACTTCTAAGATCATGAAGACATCAACAGCCATTATTTAACATGGGAGGCACCTGCCCTGTATGACAGCTAACTAAAATGTGTGCATATGTGAACATTTTCTATTTTCATGGTGAGTCCAGTGCACACATTTCCAAAGTACTGACTAGCTATAAATTATTCGGATGACAAAAGGCTATAGAAGGTGACTAAAACAGATCTTGGGCAAAATTATGACACACAAAACAGCAGTGACTTAAGGAAGAAAAAAACTCCGGACCATATGCTGCTGGTTACGATGTTCCTGTATTTTATAACTCACTGAGAGAACAACACAACTATACAGACAAATATGGAAGAGTGTCTTGAGAGTCACTCAATTCTGTTGGTGTAAATGAATGTGAATTTTCATCAAGCCAGACAAGGATTACTGTTTCTTCTCCCTTGTCATATAAAGTGAATAAACTTGAGTCTTTGCTAGATTTCATTCAAACATACAAACACAAAACTATCTGTAAGCCCTTTAAAAAGAGGTTCCCACGGCCTAGAGGCCTGTTCTCTGACTGATGTAAAACTATAAAAAATGACACTTCACTCACTCTATCACAAGCACATGACTGATTTTCCACAAACATAAACGGAATTTTCAGGCTACAAAAACGTCAATAGTTTGAATAGAACACTAGCTTTCATTCACTTCTGGCAGTAATCTTTGCATAATATATTCCACACTTCTCTACCCAGGCAAATGTCTTTTTTTTTTTTTTTTCTACCCAGGCAAATGTCTTAACAAGCATTCCTTGACAACAAATAATGAACAGCCAAAATGAAAGCCACGCCCACAGATGTCATCAAGGACGGGGATACTGAGAGAATGACGACTCAGACTGCATTCTGCCTTCAGCAAGAACAGGTGCCTGCTGCTGCCAGGCACCCAGACCTGCGTGGCCTTTCTCCCAGCAGCCAACCACAGACCAAGCCTCTGTCCAACCGACTGAGAAGTTCACCTTCACACACTGTTTCATCTGGTCCGCCTCATGCCCCACCAACTTCCTCTCAGGCAGCCAAGATCTTCTACCACTTACTGATCACGTCTGAAGAGCTTTATTCCAGATTTATTCCCCAAGTTTAAAAGGTTTTATAAGTGTACTTGGGGAGAGCATAACCCTAAGCACAAGTCACTACGATTACAAAATACAACTAAAAAAACAATGTCTAAGTTCTGACTTTTATCTCAGGTGAATCTAAAATTACTTCTTTTAAACATCAGAGGCCAGTTGCCAGGGTGGGGTGGGAGCCTGATTAGAAAGAGGCCCATGGAGTTTTCTGGGAGGTAGAAAGGTTCAGTGTTGTCCTCCTTTGGAAGCTGGTTCCTAACCACTCAAGACTTGTGTATTTCACTGAATGTAAATCATTTTCAGAGTAAAACAATTTAACTGTTAAAGATATAAGCAAAATTTTATCTGCAGCATAGCTGCAGAGACAAATTATAGGAGCTATTAAAAAAGTCCAAGTGATACTACAGGACCATGAAGAAAAAAATTCTAAGTACTACCACCACCACCAAAACCATCCCCATTGGAATGGACACTTCAAGGCTCAGCCCTGCATAGAGATTTTACCTATTATTACCTCTAGTAATCTTCCCAAATTTGCTGTCAGTTTCATAAGTATGGCTACATTGCCCGTTAAATGATTTTGTTTGTCCAAGGTCCTTCCTACACATGGTTATGAAGTTTCAATCCAAGGCTCAAGGCACCCTTTCTCCCATTACCGTACAGGAAATACTTAGTGTAGGCAATGTAACTTCAATTGGCGAAAACAACGCAGCGACACAAGAAAGATCAGATTAAGGCTCCTCACCCTGCTCATGGAATCAAAGCACTTCCTGACCAAGGACTCGACGTCATTAGGCCTGTCCTGCACGTTGATCCAGTCTAACAGAGAAACATTAAAGAAAGGCAGGTCTCCCTCTTTAGCCTCTACTGCAGCTGCGTCCTGCTGGGCAGGGCTTGGACAAGGCTCCCTCACATCTTTTCCACTTTCAGCATCTGCGGCGTCTGGGGCTATGTGCTCCACAGACATGTGAAATGAGGTTAACGAGGGTTTGCTCGTTGCTGCAGGCGTATCAGGAGAGAGCACCAGTTCAGTGGAGGTTTTCGTCTCAACCTTTTCTGAGCCTTCGTGTTCAGGCAAGGAATCCGCTCTCCCCAGACATTCCCTGTAACTGTGTCTGGTGAGGCACTCCAACAGCGGAATCTTGGCCATGACTGAAACCGCAGTTCCTAAACTTAAAGTACAAAAGACCTGTCAGTAAATCATGGGACTGCTCGAGTTAGAAGTTAGCATTTTGAAAGGAAGAGGTTATCTCTGCACAGAAATCTCACCCCCTCTCTCAGACTACATGCATCTGAGCAGTCCACGAGGTGTCCGTTAAAGAAAGCAGAGAGGAGAGTACCTTTACACACTGAGACCTTCTAAAGTAAAGGTACCAAGTCCACACTATACATATGGACACTCAGTTTTTAACTAAACTTAAGGTATAAAAAATCCCAACTTATAGAAAAGATTTACCATAGCAGTCTCTTAAAGTTTAATGTTTGTCGCTAAGCTAATCAAACATTTTAGATATAATGAAAGCAGAGGATAAAATTAACAGCTTTATTAGAGATTAAGGTTAACTCTTGGGTTTATCACACCCTGAAAATAGACAGACAGGCAGATAGATATATGTTGTCAAGAAACATGAAGGAAAGATGAAATCTTAACGATTTAACTTCTATAAAAATATATATAAAATCACTCATGCTCCTACATTAACACGTGAGATGATTAGCTCCTGCCTTGTACTCCTGAACAGTTTTACTTGAAAAGTTTATTACAAAAACTTTTAAAAGCTCTTTCCAGTCTTAATCACTCTCTTCCTTCCCAAGATGTGTCCCACTGTCATCTCAAGACCAAAATGTTCTAAATATTCATACCACAAAATACAGAAACCTGAATTAATAGGCCCCACTTGATTTCAAAAAAGAACATGCTACTTCCCTCCAACTCTAATAAAAAATTTAAGAAAAAACAAAAAATGAATACAAGACACTGAAAGTATACATGTACCCACACAACAAAGGGCTACATTTGTGCAGAATTATTGCCGTATTTTTTACATTCATTATAGCCCTTTTAAAAAAGCAGCAATGGGTATCAGATGCTTACATGCAAAGAACCAAAAAAGAAAAGAATGTAAATGAGAACTAGAACGCAATGGTTCTTTTCCATCTTAGCAAGCCTACATCATATGGCAATATTTAACAAAAAAATTTTTCTTTGACTAACATTTGAAAACTTTTCATTTGCATTTTGCCTCACTTTACTGGTAGCAAGGCAAGAAACAAAGATTTTTGGGTTTCTAAATAATTTCAAAGAATAGAGTCTTTTACATAAAGAAAATACAAGAAAACAAAATGTGATAAATCCATGTAATATGTGGAGGATAAAACTAACCATAGTTTTACAAATTTTATACTCCATAAAAATCATTATAAAAGTCTCAAAAAAATAAACCTCAATTATAATAAATATGTGGCCTACTAGAAATGAAGTGACCGTTACTGAAAGTACTGATAAACTGCAAAGGTATTTTAAACAAACATCTTATTATCCATTTTAATGGCAAACATACTGAGTAAGTTTTAATTTGATGTCTTCTACGGATTGCAGATAATTTGAATAAATACTTTCAAATTTGAAAAGCAGCTTTTGGTAGGAATTTGAGCAATCTTCCAGATTGGCCATAATTGCAGCCCAGCCTTGGTGCTGAAGATGTTCATCATGGACCAGACCTTCACAGAAAGAGCAGAGTTTCTTGGCAACTTCATACATTTCCTATGTTGGAAAAGAAGAAACAAATGGTAAGAGAAGGTAATGCCTATGCACACGTCTGCACACGCGTACTTAAGTACATGCATGAATGTGCTCTGAACACAGGTCAAAGGAAGCACTGTTCAGGACTGTTCCAGGTTATGGCTCCTGCCTGCTGCCATGGTAATAAGGAGGAACTCACACCAGGGGGAGGATAAGGGGCTGGAGGTCTGCGCAGAGTCAGGCAACAACAACCATCAAAAGTAAAACTGTGAATTTACAAAAGGGAATACTACGTGGCAGTTAATACAAACCTGCAACTACACAACTGAGTCTCAGGAACATTGCACTGACTCAAGTCAGTCACAAAAGGAGTCAGGACACTGATCAACTTCACGGAAGAGAAAAATGGGGACTGAAAGCAAGGGAATACAAAGGAGGGCCATGGCTGATGCCATATTTTTAAATCTGTGTTCACTTTGTGAAAATACAATGACAATGAATATCTAATTGTGATACGTGCATCTTAAAATATGTATGTTAATAAGCAAAACTCTATTATTAATTTTACTAACAGTAAAGACAAAAGTCCAAGGTCACCCAAGTAACTGGGAAATGTGACTCTGGAGATGGCACTCTGGATGGTTAGAAGACAGAGTCTGGCGGTCCAGGGGTGAGGAATATAGGCTCTCACTGTTGGGAGCCCAGGTTCCATCCCTGGGTGACCAACTAAGATCCCACAAACCCCATGGAATGGCCCAAAACACAAGTCTCTAATTGCTGATGCGGTGGACAGTCTGAGCCACAGGTCACTGTCTTGGTTTCGTACAGCAGCTTTAGGGGGGAATGCTACAACCTGAGGTACTTTCTTCCCTCCGCTTCCCATTCTTCTTTCTCCTTATTTTCTTTATACGTAGACAGTGATCTTCCCAAGCAAAACAAATAAAATCCTCCAAACTCTCCTCATTCCCCAGAAGCAAAAATGCTTCATCACAGCAATTAACTAATTAAGCTAGTGAACACTGTGATTAGAATATGATCAAGAACATCAAGAATATCTTTCCATTTGTTTATAATGTTTTATGTTCTAGAATGGAGAAGGCAATGGCACCCCACTCCAGTACTCTTGCCTGGAAAATCCCATGGACGGAGGAGCCTGGTGGGCTGCAGTCCATGAGGTCGTGAAGAGTCAGACACGACTGAGCGACTTCACTTTCAATTTTTTAACTTTCATGCATTGGAGAAGGAAATGGAAACCCACTCCAGTGTTCTTGCCTAGAGAATCCCAGGGACGGGGGAGCCTGATGGGCTGCTGTCTATGGGGTCACACAGAGTCGGACACGACTGAAGTGACTTAGCAGCATGTTCTAGAATTGTATACGCTTTTGTTGATGCTGCTATTGAGAATGCAATGTATTTCCCATTTCTATTCTAAAGGAGAACCAATAAGGGAAATATGAAAAATGTCTACACATTTTTATCACATATTCCAATCAACCTTACAATTCCTGCTGATGGATTTTTATTAAATTCTCTTAAATTTACCAAATATGCAATCATATCACCTAAAATGGATGTTTTTAAATGGCATGCAACTGTATAACCTATCTCTATTAGTTTATTTATAGACCAATAATCAGAAAACATATCTAAAGAACTTTAGTAAATAAATTCAGTTGACAGATTTGCCTTTTTAAAAATAATGCTGGCTCCTAAAAATCTTTTCCAGACCCTTTAATGTTTATTAAACATATTTCAGAAAGATGAGAGATGAGGTTCTCTTTTCTATATTGCATCTCATGTGAAGAATGAGCCAGTTTCACAAATGCATGTACTGCATTAAAACAGACTGCTAAGAAAACAATTATAATAAATATGTGGCCTACTAGAAATGAAGTGACCGTTACTGAAAGTACTGATAAACTGCAAAGGTATTTTAAACAAACATCTTATTATCCATTTTAATGGCAAACATACTGAGTAAGTTTTAATTTGATGTCTTCTACGGATTGCAGATAATTTGAATAAATACTTTCAAATTTGAAAAGCAGCTTTTGGTAGGAATTTGAGCAATCTTCCAGATTGGCCATAATTGCAGCCCAGCCTTGGTGCTGAAGATGTTCATCATGGACCAGACCTTCACAGAAAGAGCAGAGTTTCTTGGCAACTTCATACATTTCCTATGTTGGAAAAGAAGAAACAAATG
Organism: Cephalophus harveyi; assembly: GCA_006410635.1. NCBI lineage: Eukaryota > Metazoa > Chordata > Mammalia > Artiodactyla > Bovidae > Cephalophus > Cephalophus harveyi. The sequence goes on from SJYT01049200.1 coordinate 584,532, forward strand.
GTAAGAGAAGGTAATGCCTATGCACACGTCTGCACACGCGTACTTAAGTACATGCATGAATGTGCTCTGAACACAGGTCAAAGGAAGCACTGTTCAGGACTGTTCCAGGTTATGGCTCCTGCCTGCTGCCATGGTAATAAGGAGGAACTCACACCAGGGGGAGGATAAGGGGCTGGAGGTCTGCGCAGAGTCAGGCAACAACAACCATCAAAAGTAAAACTGTGAATTTACAAAAGGGAATACTACGTGGCAGTTAATACAAACCTGCAACTACACAACTGAGTCTCAGGAACATTGCACTGACTCAAGTCAGTCACAAAAGGAGTCAGGACACTGATCAACTTCACGGAAGAGAAAAATGGGGACTGAAAGCAAGGGAATACAAAGGAGGGCCATGGCTGATGCCATATTTTTAAATCTGTGTTCACTTTGTGAAAATACAATGACAATGAATATCTAATTGTGATACGTGCATCTTAAAATATGTATGTTAATAAGCAAAACTCTATTATTAATTTTACTAACAGTAAAGACAAAAGTCCAAGGTCACCCAAGTAACTGGGAAATGTGACTCTGGAGATGGCACTCTGGATGGTTAGAAGACAGAGTCTGGCGGTCCAGGGGTGAGGAATATAGGCTCTCACTGTTGGGAGCCCAGGTTCCATCCCTGGGTGACCAACTAAGATCCCACAAACCCCATGGAATGGCCCAAAACACAAGTCTCTAATTGCTGATGCGGTGGACAGTCTGAGCCACAGGTCACTGTCTTGGTTTCGTACAGCAGCTTTAGGGGGGAATGCTACAACCTGAGGTACTTTCTTCCCTCCGCTTCCCATTCTTCTTTCTCCTTATTTTCTTTATACGTAGACAGTGATCTTCCCAAGCAAAACAAATAAAATCCTCCAAACTCTCCTCATTCCCCAGAAGCAAAAATGCTTCATCACAGCAATTAACTAATTAAGCTAGTGAACACTGTGATTAGAATATGATCAAGAACATCAAGAATATCTTTCCATTTGTTTATAATGTTTTATGTTCTAGAATGGAGAAGGCAATGGCACCCCACTCCAGTACTCTTGCCTGGAAAATCCCATGGACGGAGGAGCCTGGTGGGCTGCAGTCCATGAGGTCGTGAAGAGTCAGACACGACTGAGCGACTTCACTTTCAATTTTTTAACTTTCATGCATTGGAGAAGGAAATGGAAACCCACTCCAGTGTTCTTGCCTAGAGAATCCCAGGGACGGGGGAGCCTGATGGGCTGCTGTCTATGGGGTCACACAGAGTCGGACACGACTGAAGTGACTTAGCAGCATGTTCTAGAATTGTATACGCTTTTGTTGATGCTGCTATTGAGAATGCAATGTATTTCCCATTTCTATTCTAAAGGAGAACCAATAAGGGAAATATGAAAAATGTCTACACATTTTTATCACATATTCCAATCAACCTTACAATTCCTGCTGATGGATTTTTATTAAATTCTCTTAAATTTACCAAATATGCAATCATATCACCTAAAATGGATGTTTTTAAATGGCATGCAACTGTATAACCTATCTCTATTAGTTTATTTATAGACCAATAATCAGAAAACATATCTAAAGAACTTTAGTAAATAAATTCAGTTGACAGATTTGCCTTTTTAAAAATAATGCTGGCTCCTAAAAATCTTTTCCAGACCCTTTAATGTTTATTAAACATATTTCAGAAAGATGAGAGATGAGGTTCTCTTTTCTATATTGCATCTCATGTGAAGAATGAGCCAGTTTCACAAATGCATGTACTGCATTAAAACAGACTGCTAAGAAATATATCTTAGAAAGCAAGTATTCATACTTACTAGTAGTTTATTATTTTACTAGTTTATCTTCATAAAAGGTAAGTACTTTTTGGTTGATTATAAGACATTGAAAGCAAAAGTGTCCCCCTGCTGATAGCTTACAGCTAGTATTACAGCAAAGTACTAGCAAGTCAAAAACAAACACAAATAAAAAAAAAAAACAAAATGACTGGGAAACAACCCACAGCGTTTGCAAGCAGCAATACAAGTATGTGTCAGGAAGAAACTGGGTTCTCCTCCAGGACCTGACCATGGATACAAGAAAGAACCACGCTCTAAGAGCTCCTTAAGCTCTCTGCCTGTGTCTGTCTACCTGAACACAGGAACTTCACTGCTCCAAGCAATGTTCTAAAAGTTATCATCTGCATATCATCCTCTAAGAGAGATGGTAAACAAATGTTTCAGATAGCTGTTCTGCGCCTAAGGTTCTGTAACTGTAGAATGACTAACAAAGTGTGCAACTGAAATTATAAATCAGACAGAGTCATCACAAAATTATCTTTTCAAAAAGTTTGCTATTTTTCATGTTTTGGGCATTCTTCTTCTATAATTTAGACTGCTATGCTATTTAGATTTGAATGCTTTTAGAAGTAATCAGTTTTTTAGATCATTTGCTGTTGCCTAATTGTCCACAAAAACATTACCGATCATTATTTTGTTAAATACACCAGTTTTAAGTTTTAAACTGTACTAAGTATAAATAACATTACAATTACCACTGCAAGTTGTGTCCTTGAAGCAACAGTGTGAAAAACGGCAGGCATCATAAGGGACTCTTCGACTTTTATTTCCATGTCATTTTCTGTTGAAAAGGTAGTTTTAGGAATAGCAGGTAGACGCTCAGACAAGATCATTTCCTTGTTAAAAAGAAAAATTGGATTTGTGTCCTAGAGAAGTAAAAAACAAAAACAAAGAACTGAAGTAAACTGTTATAGACACAGAATATGCACACTGCCCTCTGTAGGAGTCAGACCCCAGTTCCCAGCCGCCGGAGAGCTGGAGCCCGCCTGTGTGGAGGAGGTCAGGCACCTACCGTCCCAGCGCTGTAGGTGCACACCCTGCGGTCGGCAGCCATGCACTCGCCCCCGTTGACCACCAGCACCTGGTGCTGAATGGCGATCTTGTACTTGCTGTGGATCGCATGCTTCAGGTCAGCCACACTTTAGAGAGGGAGGGGGGCAAAATTCGTTATTTACACTTGCCTGAGGATGGCCTTTCTCATTATCAAAGTCACTCTGTAAAAATATCTGACAAATGAACTTCAATCAAAAAGTTTCCCCCCAAACAGTAGTAAAATATATAAGCTTATTGTTCCTGCAACTAGATTCCACAATCAACAAGCCAATCATAAATAACTACAAGGTCAGTAAACCACCCATGTGCCACATCTAACACTTATTTCTGTGATCTTTACATAAGTAGCAAAGCTGCTTATATTAGCATTTGTTAAAATCCTCATGTGATGTGGAGATTTTAACATACATCCCGTTACATAAAACACATTAAGTGGATACCATGTGAAAATTGCTCCCATTTTCTCATCTTTCAAAAAACCATTCAATTACAAGTCAAATCGTATTTTATAAAAAAACAGAACTCTCAAAAAGTAAGTTCATCCATTAAAAAATTAAGGTTTATCCAAAATTTTACTCTATCATTAACAAACACTACTGGCTTTATTCATTAAAATAATAAAAACAATGATGAAAAACCATAGGACTAGAATATGCTGGTTTACACAGCTAGCAACAATATTCTCAGCAGTGCACTGTGAAATTCAGAAGAACAATCAGCTATGAAAACTTACTTCTATTAGTCTACTTTGGTTTGAAATCAGTTTGTTTACTGTGAAAATATAGTCACACAAACAACAAAGCACAACTTAACAAATTTAATGTTAACATTTTAGAAGAAGATGACAATTGTACATGTAAACAATGATTTAAGACTTTCCATATTGCCACTCTTATTTAACAAAGGAACAGTATTCTCAAAATCAAATCTTTAACTTTCTACAGGTACAAAATCCAAAACTGATGAGAATCAAGGAAAACACAGCTCACGTTTGCACTGTAAGTTCAGTGTCAAATGTCAGGGTGGTTCCAGTGTTCACCAGAAATACATACAACTTCATGATGGTTTCCTGAATTCTGTAAGCTTACACCTCACACTCTGATACGGTTACTGAAAGAAACAGACAAGAGAAGTCGTCAATTTACAAACACATATATAAATGTGGTTACGTACCCATAAGACAGAGCACAGTTATAATACACAAACAACAAAAAAGTAATAGGATTTGATGTCTAACATGGCTAACTGGACAATTCAGTAAACCTGGTGCTTAAAAAATAATAATGAACAGTAATGAGGCTAATGAGAAGTATAACTTCTATCATGAGAAAAAAATAATTGATTTCAGGAAGAAAGAGGTCAGGAGTTAGAACAGTTAGGTGTATATTTCACACTGTTCTCATGTACCACACAACATTAAGAATAAAAATTAAAAATGTGGTCAAACATTTTTCTAACTCCAAAAGTTCCTCCAACTTCTTCCTTGGATCAACAACAACATAGTTTTAAACTAACAGCAAATAAGAGCCACCACTTGCAACAGGAGGGACAGACTTGGTTAATCCAAGTTCCACCTCCACTCTGAGCTAGAAACACTCCTCACAAGAAACTCTGGCCCTAAGAGCTCACTTTGTGGAACAGCAGAAAGTGCATAGGATATCAGTATATTTGAAACAATTCTGCCATTACCCAGTTATCCAAGTCAAAATCCTACATATAAATAAAGTTTCCTCATCTATGAATAAAGGGGCAGATGTCAAGAGCTAGTATTTTATTTTTTAACAACCAGAGGTAAAAATCCCCAAGATCAATGTAAGTGATGAAAGATGACAAAAACTAAATTTTCAGAAACTAGTAGCTATCTTTCTTTATGCTCTTTCCACATGAGCTTAGAGTAGAATTATGAGGGAAGAAGAGAAAAGAAAGGAAGCAAGGCTTTAAAATTAACGTTTCCAAAATCACTATTTTAAATGCATTAGATCAAAACTCCGTTATAAAGGCAGGAACTGTGACTCACCGGCAGGCACTGTTAAAAGGACTATCACTGTTCTTAAGAAGCAGATTACAAGTGGCTTATGTTTGCTTTGCTTGATATTGGCAACTGAATGGCATTACTGGTTAAATTCAGTGAACTAGAAAAGAGAAATTTCTGGATTATTATAGAGAGAAATAATTCAACAATAACAACAGCATGCTCTTCCAAAAGAGTGATCTCTGCTCTTCTTCACTGAACCACAAGCAGTGACCTTAACCTAGCCATCCCATTAAAAAGACATCAAAGTCCCCAGAGAGCTCCCCAACACTGTCGAAGCCTACAGTCCCTTTTGTCTTTAATACACATGGTCCCCATTACTTGTATATTTAATACTTACAGTTTCTTCTGTAAAACAGGAATAAAAGGGTACCATAGCCCCGAGCCTCAAAGCCAGCCCCTTGGACATGGGCAGGGCCTGGGATCTGTTAGAACCACTGAAACTCAGCCAGGGTAACAGGAGGTCATTTACACGATAGCACCTCCTCAACATAACCTCCACCTTGCCAGCTGACCACTCCCGCCCGCCAGCTTCACAGGACAAGCTGTCACATGGAGAGCCCCACGTGGCAAGAAACAGAAGCCAGAGCCAGCAAGAAGCCTCCGTTCAAGAACCTGCAAGGAGCTGGTTCTTGACAAGCACGGCAATTCCTGCTGACCCTCAGACAAGACTCCACCCCTGCTGTTTCTGGCACCGAGTCTACTGAGACAGAGCACCCAGCAAATGTGGAATAATACGTCTGTGTGTTTCCAACAGCTAGGACTGTGGTACTTCTCACATAAGTACCAGCATCACAGGGGCATTGCGGGAACACAGTGAGTAGAGACCATCAAATCGCTGGGCAGATAGGAAGCACCCTTGCTGGGCGACTGCTCCTCCTCCTCCTGGGCCTCCTCCCCAGTGTCTGGCTGGGACCCCACCACCTCCCGTGGCACCACTGCTGATGACCAAACCCGCCAGCATGCCTCCCTAGACCCAAGTTCTCTATATAACCCTGCCCCCATCTGCTCCACCACCTAAAACCTCTCTTTACTGATGGAACCAATAAACCCCCTCCCTCACGTGCTGTCTTACAGACCATCCTGTCTTCCTCACAGGTAGGTAAGCAGCAGTAACAATCCAGTTAGTAGTAGTCTTAGTGTCTACTGACCACCGACTTTGACTCCTGAGGCTCCTGTGTTCATCAAGCCCTCACTTGTCTCTGATTTCCACAAGTCTCTCAACCTGCTCCCTGCATCCTCGACCCCTCACCTCCCTCAGCATCCTCCCACTGTCCTCGGGGCGGGGGGGGGGGGGGGGG